>JAOEGS010010417.1:0-48518 GCA_025447755.1 Corythornis vintsioides
TTATAATGATATAAATAAAAATAGTTGTTGTGGATTTTTTTTTAATACTGTGTTATAAATTTATTATGCAGGCTTTAGTGTTACTTAAATGCCAAATTAAAAACAAAACAAAACAACAAAAATCAAAACAAAACACGACAACAAAAACCCAACCAACCAAAAAAAAGCCAACAACCCAACTGTAATTTGTGCAACTCCTGATAAATAACTGTAAATTAATTTCTACATTTTGCTTTTTACCCTCATTTTCTACCTGTTAGTTTCTAATGTTTGACTGTGTTATATTTTACCTAATGCAGAAACGTAGATAAGCATGGAAATAACCTCAGACAGGTCAGCATCACTCCATTTCACTTGAGTAGAGCACTGAGCACCTGGCCTGTATCATTAGACTTGATGATCTTAAAGGTGTCTTGGAACCAAAGCGATTCTATGATGATGAACATGCAGCCAAGAGTATCACAGGGACTATTCCTGTGTTAAAAAAAATGAGGCAGATCCTTTAAGCATGTGTTGTGTGTTTTGTCTGTGTCCATATGGCACCTACCAAATGTTTATATTGCTAGTTTGTAATTCTAATATGCATCCTAAAAATATAAAAATCCTTGATTAGAATCAGAAATAGTTTTCTAGAGACACTCTACTAAGCTAAACATACTGTATTAAGGTCACTAAAGAGCATAATACAGTAAGTTGGTGTCCTAGAAATGACTGGGGCTTTCACATACAGGATTATCTTGAAGCTTAAATGCGTCAGTAGTGATGCCTGGCTGGGCCTGTTGAGACCAGGAAGGTCTCTCAGCAAAGCTTGGTTCCTTCCCCTCCCCTATCCATCTCTCTTTACCTATGGTGCTGCATCCGGAGAGAGGGAGGAATGTGATGTTATGTGAGTGTCTGATTTTGCATTCCATACACAGCACTTCCCTGCAGATCTGCTGGTATAGAATGCCTAACAACGTTGCTGAAAGCTTTTATATTTCCTGAAGCATGAGTCCCATGACCTCATCATCTTTATTTTAAACATGTTCAAGTACTAATTGGCAAGCACGCTTCATATATGCGTGAACAGGAATTTCATATGTCCCTCTATTTTATTTTTAATATGTGAAGTATTCAAACACACAAGATATTGTCAGTGTGTATTTTAGACAGAGGCAGTGAGTGCTATAAAGTTTAATTTAAACAGTGAAGAATCCTGAATTGTGCAGTTGTTAGAAATTATATTGTGTTAGAGTTCAGTAGTTTTGGTTGTGAGCTATGATGGTTTTATTTTAATGTGCTGTGTTTGGATTTGTTTAGTTTCAAAGCACAGTAAGACAAATTATAGTGAAAGGCAGGTTTATAGTTGGAGCAGGGATTACATGCACTTTGTGGGGATGTTCTGTTTAGGATCATCATTGTTGTGGAGTACTTTTTCTGGCTCTGGACTAGCCAAAGTACTCTACCATCAACATGTACTTAAAAGACCCCTTTCAGCCTTTGATTAGGAGTGGTTAGCTCTCATAATATTGATGCTTAATGGATTTGGTTATTAGTAAAATATTAAAATAAACCCCTAAATCTTCTTCTGGTCTTCATGGCTGGAGGGGAAGGTTTAAATTTAGATATCTTGGGTGTATGGCTCTGGAAGAGAAAGATCTCAATGTAATAAAAAAAAAAACTAAAACAAACCATTTTGAGGATTTGGTCCATATATATATATATATCTATATATCCATCCTGATACCTCAGTTAATTCTGAGAATGTAACTGGCTCTGGTGTGGACCCTGCAGAGGAGAATTTAAGAAAATTCTCTCATCTCATTCAGTTTGCAACTCAAATGTGAGCCTTCTGTGGAAGGTGGTATTTGAGCCAATTCCCAGAGCATCTCCATCATGCTTTTGGCTCAGGGCTACACAGGTCTATATTAATTTGACCTCATGATGAGTAAAAGGGGCTGATCTGATAACCATGCCCCCATCTTATTCCCCAATAAGATATGTTTTCTGCAGTGAGTCGATCAAGCGACACTTCTGCTCAAATCTGTTGATGTTAATTGTGTTAATACCTTAATGGCAGTTACCTAAAAAAGTATGGGTGCAATAGTTTTATTTTACACTGTCTTTCATCTCCTGACAGGCTGAAGGGCCTACTACTTTCTCTTAAACCTAATAATGGAGGTCTGCAGTATATCTGCCATATGTTTGCCTCCAGAACCCCTTTTTAGTATTCTCAACAGTGTAAAAAGATTACTGGTAAGTTTGGAGTAGTCGAGAGTAGCAATGGGAAACTTAATTTTTCACAGCATTTCATTATTAAGTTCTCTCCAGATTAGGGCACAAGCTTGTACCCACTGAAGTTAATTGCTTCTTGGACTTGGATCAAGGACTTTAAATATTCACTGTCTTTCGGGAAGCATGATTCCTTTGCCAAAACAATTAGAAAATACTGTGGTATGCAATTAAAAGTTTTGAAGGCATACATCAAGATACTAGGTTGTAGCACGTAATCATTTCCGTCTCTGTTTTTTTAGTTTCCTGGTATGAAATAACATCAGTAGTCAAACATCCATGCCAAGGATATAAAATCAGAGTGAGCTGAAAACACAAACAGTTTGTTGTAATGCTGTGAACATCGCATCCCATTGAGCAGCTGAGAGAAGTACTGAGTCCTTTATGCTGTGGCAGACATGCTTGGGCTTGTTTGTTGCCCAGACAGCATTTATTTTTTCTGTTGTGTCACAGATACAAAATATTGCTTTCCCAGGCTAGAGGGATGATTCAGAATTAAGGCATGCAGTCTTTGCATCCAAATATTGTAATAATGAGAAAATCTTAGCTAAACTGACACAAGAAAAATTTGCATAAGCATGATGTGAAACACATCACTGAACTAGGAGGAAGGAATTAAAGTCTTGCAGTTATTTCACAGTTCTGACCCCCTCTGAGGAGGCTGATAGTGTTTGATTCCTCTTAGGGCCAACTTCCACCTTCCCCTCAATGCTTGGGCCCTTTTGCCAGTTCTGCTGCCAAGTCCAGCCGCTCTTACCATTCACCATGGGCTACTCTTCTTACACTGTGCTCCCCACCCCCCTTGCTCAGGGTGCTGCTGCAAACTCCTTGCTTCTAGGAGGATTTACTCAAGGTCACTCAATATTAATTACTTGAGCTGTGTGCTTTACCTGGAGTACAGCTTCCCTTCACAAGCTGTCATGATTTAGGGTCAGGACAGCCCCCAGACTGATAACAGACACTCTCTTTTAACCCCTCTCCCTCCCTAACAGGGAAGAGAAAAGAAATAAGGGAGAGAAGGACTTAGTGATTAGAAAAGGAAACTAGAACAGTTTTAATGAAAATGAAAATAATAACGGAATATATACAAATATGTACAAAACCAGTGCTGAACCCAACCCCCCGATGGTAATTATGTCACCATCACTAGTGCTGTGGAGTTGGCACAGGGAGAGTCCCACACTCGTTTATCTTAGCAAAAAATAATAGAAGAAATCAAAACTTTACACTGAAATTAGGAAAACTCATTACATGAAGTGCAGGTAATGCCTCATAATATGAATTATGTAAGCAAATATTTTCTTTTTCTTACATCATGTAGATACTTGGATATGTATTTTTTTTATTAGTTCAAAATGGCCTGAGGCCTCTTCCTCTCCAGTGGACAAACAAAAAGCAGAATGAGCAGCTGAGTTCTGGGGGCACCACAGACATCTTTTTTTTTTTTTTTTTTTTTTTTTTTGGTGTGTGTGGAACAAACCAGTTGTTATCTTCAACATAGATGATGGATAGGCCAGGTAAACATTCTCACCACAAACTGCAGAGGTGCTGACAAAATTACATTTTCTTTTGTTTGAATAAATGTTATCAGTGAAATGTCAGCTCTCTGTCCTGTTGTCACAAGGACTGCAAGGCAAATGCTGTTCCTGTGTTGCAAGATGATGGTTAGTTTATCACCAGTTGCTGCAGCCTGGTAGGAAGTACCTACGGGTTCACTTCTTGTGTTCATGACCCAGCACCACAGTTGCATCTCAGTTACAGCATATGGCTATGCACCTACATTTCTAAATAGGGAATGAAATTGAGCTCTTGTAGTATCCTTCCTGTTAACATTACATCCCTCTGCACCACCAGTGTGCATGGTGCTTCTTTAACACCTCTTGAGAAAGTCATACATTTACAGGAATGCACCTGGCACACATGAAGTAAAGGCAGCATGTTGCTGGACAGTAACAGGTCACTGCTGTGCTGCCTACTTTGGCTGTGCCAGATCCCTTACAGCTCCTGCTGGAGCTGCTGCTGCCCCTGTGGAGTCGGAGTAGGAGATACTGCTGTGGGAACAGAAGGGACTTGACTCTTCTGAAACCACAGTTGCTGCTCTGACTTCTTACAGCGTCCATAATTCAGACCAAGGAGGCTGCTTTAATATAATGTTTTCTTAACTGTTATATATTTTGTCTAATAACCTAGATGTTAGTGTGTTTTTAAAAGTTAATTTATAGCTAAAATAAGGAAAAGTTTGAGGGTGGTAGTTTTTGGTGCACTGCAGTTTGCCTTTCACTGAGTTCATCACTATGGTCATGATATTCTGAGCTGCAACAAAGTCCTCATGTTTTGTGTTTCACTTTGGTCACTTTAGACAAAGTAGACAAGTGCTCTTAGGGAGTCCTGAAGGGCCTCAGGGATTTTGTTTAGTGATTATAGAATTAAGATACTTTGTGTCTGTCTGGGTTCTCTTGATAATTTTGTTTTGCTATTTTGGGAATGAAATAGTCTCCTTCCTTTTGATACTCTCGAGAATACTTCTGATTTTGAAAGGTAAAATTTAAATCTGTGTGACCTGTTTTTCCTTTCATTTAGTTTGACTTTGCAAGTGAATATAGACCCCAGTCTCTGTCAGCTCAGCTCACTGTGATTTTCATCATGCTCCAATTTACTCTCTAATGATGTTAGTGGAATGGCTCAGGGTGAAATCACAATCAGGCCAAGACTAAGTTTTCTATGAGGTGGTCTTAGATATGTCATGATACAATGACACAGAAAAAGAAGTACTAAATGTGAAGAATAAAGCAATAGTTGTATAAAATAAGCACAGTTAGATTTACAACTTAAAAAAAAAAATCTCTTTTGATACTATGGTAACTAAAAACAAAACAAAGGAAGAAACATATGGTAGAAACAGTGAAAAAAACCACCACCACCAAAACGAGATAATGTTCTCTCAAGAACTGGTTTTACTCGGGTGCTTTTACCCCATGTTTCAATAATATGTACAGTTCTAAGTGAAGGCATTATGCTGATAATGTAAGGCTACTATGTAATCTTCTCATTTTAAATGTAAATCATGTAAGTGAGGAACTTTGTTATAAAATACATATGAAAGTTAATATCAGTGGATGTACCCACATTTTTGTTTTTACTTTATTGAACATTTCTGGCTATTTCTTAGAAGATATGTGCTTCTTGCAGAGCATCGCATTTTTTTGTGATTCAGTAATAATATTTTTCTTGTTAAGGGAGTGTGAAGAAGTATGATATTACACAGTAGTAAAGACTGTTGACTCTGCTGAGCACAAAGTAAAACCTATAAAGAGGCAAGAAAGTTGGGGTCTGCAGTAATGTTTGTAACTTGTTTGAACATATGTGTCCCAGACTCCTGGGATCTTGATGACCCAGAAGAGAAGTAATCTGTGTGGTGTCCTGTGTCTTCTCTGATGCTTACTCTTTCTCAATGAAGCCAAGCCTGGCATAGTAGAACGTTAATGCAGTCAAGTTATTCCTGTATGAGGTGGGATATGTGCTTATGTCTGGGGGATTTGAGAACCTTGAGGTCCACTAAATTAAACATATCCAATGAGTTTCTGTAGCACTTTTCATGTGAAAGGCAGCAACCTAGATAGAATGGAAAGAGCTTGAATTTGTGATTTAGCTCATACTTAAAGGGCCCCCAGGAAATCTGGGAGGAAATTTTGCCTTCACAACGACCATTCATGCATTCTGCTGCTTTTCTGGTCCAACAGTTACATGGCAAGCCTTTAGCATGTGGATATTACACCTACCATATTCTCTCAGTCCATGAGGTTACTGTTTCTGCGCTTATGGATATGAACAGGATGTTGTACCTACTGGACCATGTATAAATGTTATTGTATTGATTGCAAAATACCTTCTGAACCTCTAATTAGCTTCCTAGTCCTTGCCATTGGTAGCAATCAGCTTGCACAGCAGGAGTGTTATAAAGATGACTGAAAGAAGTAACAAATACAAACCATGCCAGCATTGGTTTGACTTCATTTTTGGATTAGATCCTTGGTTTAAGGGAACCTACTTTTCATATTGCTACAGCAGAATACAGTGGATTTAGAGTCTGGAAGGTCTGTTTGGGGTTTCCTTTCTGTAAAGTGCAGTAAATTCCATTCTACTCTGCCCTTCTATTCTGCAGAGAATTTGCATGAGGGCAGACCAAAGACTGGAATAAATATAGCCAGAGCAGTACAATAGTCAATGTAATTGTTAGCAAAATAGGAGACATTTCCATAAATTATGTTTATGGTGTTGTAGTTTTGTTTACCCCACTTAATTGCACAGTTCCACAGAGTGCCTTACAGAATGCACACACATGTATATTTAGCTTGTAGAGCTTCTCCTGAAGTTCGTTAGCAGGTGTAAAGTGTGAATGAGCTTAAGGGAAGGGTTGGGTTTTTTTGTACTTGAAAATGTACTCTTATTGTATTTTTCTGCTCAATTATGAATTAGACCAAGACAAAGATTGATTTTGCTGGCAATTTGTGGCAAATCAAAATGTATGCATATTACGGGCAATTCTTGAGACCTATGTTCTTGGTACTTCCTTAACTACTAGAGTGACAAGGGCTTTGAAATATACCTGCCAAGTTTATTTGGAGATGGAGCACTGGTGGTCCTGGCAGTGAGAAGTATTCATTAGGATTATTTTGGAACTGTACATGATGTGAAATTAGATGAACCTGAGAAATTTCAAAATTCTAAGATTCAATAAAGTAGCACTTTAAACAAAAGCTTTCTAAGTGTGTATAGTTGTGACTACTCTCCTTTTTTGTCTGGGTGAGTGAACAGTCTCGTAACTACTTTTTGTTGTCCACATGTATGGCAGTCTGTGATGAAAAATCTTCAATGTCATTTGAATAATTGAATAATTTAACATAGAATTTCTAATGGCTGAATAGACATCTTCTCTGCCTTAGAAATGAAGGGAATAAGTAAAACATGTGTAAAATCAAAATACTTGTTTTGTAAATACATATCAGACAGTGACAGCAGGAAGTTCTCAGCAGTGTGCCAATTGCTGTCCAGCAGCACGTGGTATTTCTGCAGCTGTGATGCTGCTCCACACTTCAGTTTCCTGTAACTACTCCCACACTTCCAAATTACTTAAAACCTTTGGCCCCCAAAGCACTAAACTAGGTTACCCCTAGACTGGGCAGTGATATGTGTTGGTATGAACCCCAGAGAGCTGATCTCTTTAATTTTTGCTAGCATGGGTTTGGCCAAGGGTGGCTGATTGCCTTCTAGCCCTTGCACATGGATTTCCTTTCTGCAGAGGCTGATGGTGATCCGACTGGTGCACAGCAGTGGAGCTGGCTATGGCTGCTGTGTGCAACCAGGTCTCAAAGCTTGAAAATGTACACTAGAAATCTGTTAGTGGCACTGTCTCACTGTCACAAATATAATACATTCAATAGTGGAATACATCCAAACTCCACATTTTGATGAGTCCTTTCTCCTCAAATATAAAAAAATGGAGAAGTCCTGAATGCATGAGGCATTTAAAAAATGTATTCCCATTCTTTGTATCAGCAAAATTAAGTTTTGTTGTCCACTACCTTGCAGTGGCTGCTGAAATATTTTTTCTTTCTTTTGCACTTTGCTCCCAGCATCCATAGGTCCCTCAATTTTATTTTATTTTCTTCCTAAAGTGTAGTGATGTTATAAATCTTAGCAACATACAAACAGTGTATTAGCTTTAGAGCCACCATCAAAGTTTTTTTCTGTTTGTTTGTTGTTTTTGAAAAAGCAAAATTGTCCTATCAGTGTCCCATTAAAAAAACATTAATTTAAGACCTAAAGAAATGAGCCTGCATTGCCTCCATGCAGTACTCCTGAATGGGGTAGTCCATCTGTTATGGTTGTTTATAAAACTACGTAGCTTAAAACATTCCTCCTTGTCATAAGTACTGTCTCTATATTACCTCTTTAACCTGCAAACTTTTCTGCAGCTGCTTTAAGTTAAGAATGTCCTTACTGAAGATGGAAATTAACTTCAGAGGCTTTAGGCTGAACTGCTAAGCAAACCTTCCCAGTGGGGTGCTTATTTGCCACTTTTTGGTGTAGTGTCATGTCTCAAGTGACATCTTGAAACATGGCAGGTGGTTTGGTACATCCATCTGCTCTTGCAAGTTATTTTATTGCAAGTATTTCTAAAGGCTCCACAGACCTGGAAGATTAAAAAATGGAAATGCAAAAATGATGAAAATAAAAGGATGCTGAAAATTAGGAGCTGTGAGCAACCTGAATTGGATTTCAATAAAGCATGAATGTTTGTTGAAAAACAAATCTCCACAATATCAGGTCACTACAAATCAATCAAGATGCTTTTATTAGACATGTGTGAACTTGGCTCTGTCAGGTCTCTGTGTGTGGGACTCCTCGTTGCCTTGCAGCAGAACTTTGCATTGCAGCCCTACACATCTGATCCCCAAACATCTAAGGCAAAAGGTGCTTGATGTGCTATCTTCTGCTGAGCAGAGCATACCTGTGGCCCATAGAGCTCTGCAGCTGAGCAGGGGCTGCTGCCACAGCCAGCAAGCAGGGCCTGTGCTGCTTAGGAAGCCAGTTTCTAGAAAGTTTCTGCTGGAAAGTATGACACTGCTCTCTGTCTCTTGAGACATATATGTGTATGATATGCAGTAGTCATTATAATACTCATATATTATAATGTATACTTATATATTACATATATGTACTACATATTATACATATGTACTACATATATTTTATCATCACATTCATAACTGATTGTGATTAATGTTTGGGTTTGCTTATCTTTCAAAGTAATTTGTACTAAAAGTTTTTAAGTAAATACAACCATTTTTTTTTTCCTGATCAACCTAAAAATGCAGTCTGTTGGTGATGCTTTAATAGAGAAAATGTTAGTAAAATATTAATTTCCAGATGAAAAATATTAATATGAAAAATATGAATGGTTTTTCCAGACAATTAAAAGAATACATTTGATTAAGCCCCAAATGTCTTGCAACATTTCTTTCAGATGCAGAATGATCTTGCCAGAGCCATTGTTAGTTACAAAAAAACCAGAAATTTAAATTGGAACCTCTATAATGATGCATTTACTGTATTGGCATAATAAAAATGAGCCTTTTTTTTCTCATTTCAATTGTGTATAATACTCTGTTGGCCCCTGTGAGTGAACAACATACAAATTTCCACACATAATATTTTATAACTGCCTTCATTTTACCAAAGCAAAACAATCTGTTCAAATGCTCTGGTGCTCTGACTTTAATGAAATATAAAGTACTACATATTATCAAAAATTTCAGTATGTTTCAGGCTGATATAGGTATACTCAAAAAATTCTGCTCTTCCTTACATACATTTCATTCCTTCTTGTACAACCATTCAAATATATTATTAAAGGCAGTCTGTTCAAATTAATTGCTTACTGTTCTTCCACTTCACAGTTTCAGTTGCAAAGCTGAGGGACATCCATGTCTAAATAGGGTACACAGTGATGAAGCCAAGTGGGTGAATTTAAAAGCTGCTTTCCTTTATACATATGACAACCTAGAGAAGGGCTGTGCTGTTCAGGCATTTTTATTCTTACTGAGCAGTGTATTGTTACAAAAGCAGCGGTGAGAAGACTGCATTGCTTTTTGCAGACACACATCTTGCTGCTTTAGGATGTCAGTAGTGTAGTTGGGTTGTCCCTGTCCCTGGATGAATTATTCAAGCTCTTGACATCAGAGGTTTCTGCTAGTGGATTGGCTAGTGCCCAGATAATAAAATCTTTCCACAGTGAAACAGTGGCGAAGGATGAAGGCAGTGAGACCAGCAGAACTGATACTTCCAATACAGCTGGCTTTGTCTGGCTGTTGCATCTCTGCAAGAATATATAAAGATGTTTTTAAGGTTTGGCTTTATGTGACTTCTCTGATAAGAGCAGGTGGAGGGATTTGTGTAAGAGGCCTGCATTTCCAGTGAAGGAAAAAAAAATCAGATTGTTCTTGAAACATCATTTTTGGCTGTATTCTAAAGAAACACTGCACCCTACACAAGACAGCAGCAGCAGTCAGAGCCACAGGAGCAGCAGCAGCAGCAGCAGCAGTGGTTATGGCTCGCTACAAAGGTGCTGGTGGCAGAAATGTTGCATCATTAAATCTGCGGCCTGGCTTCTTTCAGTACCGGCAGGGTAAGTGGTGCAAATAAGTAGCTGACAGTCCTTGTAAGTGGGGAGAGCATAAGAAACCGTATGGCACATGTGTCTTGGGGGTATAGATAAATAGTACCTCTAGGGAGAATTTACATCAGTTTAATGAAAATATCACATTTGCTTCCAGGGAAAATTTTTAAAAGTATGTTTATAATGGAATTTGTAAAATGTATGCACTACTTGTATTGTTGCAGTGGTAAAATTTGTTCCTTTTAAGGCTATACAATAAGTGAAAAAAAAAAAAGTAAAAAATAAATGTTATTATTAATATTTGCTCTTGGATTAATAAAAATTGCACTGCTTATATATTCCCTTGAAAAAGATTATTTTGAAAGGCTATTTCTGCTGTTTGTTGGTATGACTGAAACTGAATATGTCTTCTGCTGGTAAACCTTTAGAAGCCAGGAGCTGGTTCTCTCTGATTTTCAGTTACTGTCAGAAGGCTGTTTTTTAAATCACCAAGATGCACTGGAACTACAAATTAGGAAGTAGTTTTCACTCATTTCTTTAATCAGAAGTTTGATTTCTAAAGGCCCAGTTCTTTTCTTTTAGATGCCACTGTCATGTCAGGGTCACTGGGGTATTTTAAGTTACAGAGGTGTGAATGAAAGCAGAGCTGGGCTGATTCTGTGCATGCACAGTCTCCATCTCCTTGCTTACATACAACCCAATTCATGTGTGTAGGTGCTTCCATTGAAATGATTTGGTGTACCTGTATTGTATTTTGTCAAATGTAATTGCTTGTCAGACCACAGCTGACATTTTACTGTATGTCACAATGGAAACATTTATCTCATGCTTAGAAACCATACAGTAAGAAGTCTGTTTTCCAGAGTGTAGAAAAACTTGTCACATATAAAGTCAAGACACCCCCTGCCAAAAATAGCCTATGTTGAATGAAGCATGATATGATTTCGAGTGATACTTTCATAACTTGTCTGTCAGTATAACGAGCAGATTCTGAGAATGTAAAGAATGTTTTATAAATTATGTAAGACAGCCTGCCCAGTGAAATAAAAGGATAACAGTGCAAAATTATTTTCATAGACATAATCTAGTAATAGATGCTGGAGAGTACTTCTGATACTTCTTATATATGAGATATTATTTATATGTAAAGGAAATATCCTTGACTCACATTGCAGAGACGCTTTCTGGGAGCTTGTATGTGGTCAGGGAGCCATCATTGTCACCCTGAAGATACCATTGTGGTTGATGAATTTTGTGTTTCAATTGGTATCTTTATGTACACTCATTGTGGAGCAGTATTGCATCTGTGTAAATTAGGGACCTTATTATTAGTAGTGTACCAAACTTGGTACTTACCAATTTCAGAATTTTAAGAAGGATTAAAGAGTATCCTCTTTTAAGTTTTTTTATGAAGTGAAGGAGATCAAACCACTCTTCAGTGTTGCACAAGTCAACAAAGGCAGTAACTAAAATCAAGTTTTCCATCTCTAGGTTTTGGGGCATGCCTATCTTCTTATAAAAAGTACATACTTAAAAGCAATTGTATTTATTTGATATTCTGTAGGGAAATAAAGGTGCTATTCAAAACTTATGATGGTAATAACATGGTTTGTTTTTCATTGAAATAAGTTTTCCTTTCATTTTTAAAAGAAACATAAATACTTGAATGCCCCTGTTGTAAAATTATTTAATGTGTCAAGACTGATTCCCCACAAGGAAGGGACAGGATTTTGTGGATTGTTTATAGTGCTGTGATTCTCTTGCCTCTTGCAGCCATGACCCTGGATGCTGAAGTTGGAAGAGCTCATTCAGGAGCTATTTTTGTCTATGCAGCTGGCAACAGTCCTGAGGGACTATCTGAGAATCACTGAAATTCACTATAAATCAGACAAGTGCTTCAATACAGGACTAAGGGAGGTAGCAGTATAGAAACTGCCTCAAATAGCTAATGGCTCCTCCCTGGCAAAATCTCCCAGAGGATAAATAAGCTTGATAATGCAATTTTAAATCTAAACATTTTCAAATGTACATGCTAAGAGTATTTTTTTCTTATGTCCCTAGCTGACTTCCTACATAAAAGCAACTTGACTGTCAGAGATGTGAATCCAGTTAAAAAAGTTAGAGAAGTTCGAGGTGCTCACAACTTGGATAAATATAGTATGGATTTAGAAGTTAAATTTGTCTTGGCATTCAGGTTTGAAATAGTGTTCTACTGGTCTCGTTGAGACTTTACTGTGAAACTCTGCAAATAAGTGTCAGAGTGTTATTGTAAGATTATGAAAAAAATGTTATGTGTAGTTACAGGCAAAATTATCAATAATATAGTGGTGTTTCTGGAAAAAGCAAAATGCATTTGTTGTCAGTAAGGAATACCACTCTTCTGTCATGCAAATCCAGAATTATTCAGCAGTGTCTAATCAAATTGGTTTACTTTTTTTTTTTTTCTCAGATGAACAAGAGTCAGTGCAGAAAAGGACTTTCACAAAATGGATCAATACTCATCTGGCTAAGGTAATATATGTCTTTGAATTTATTTTGCTTTAAGTCAAACCTTATTATCTTATTTCTCACAGCAGAGCTCTAACCATAGTTATCAATTAATACAGTAAATTGAAATATGTAAACACCAGAGGTGCTCCCTGAAATGCATATTTTTAAATCACTAAGATTAATAAACTTGAAAATTAAGCAAGGAATAGCTGCAACAGCACTGTTTTAGCTTCTCTGTGAAGAACTGGATAACAACGCCCTCAGAATTGAAGGGCAGGAATCCTATATAATTTTGTATCATGTGATTTGGTCTAATGAACTGCACTGGCATTGTAAAATTCATCAGCAAGACAAGCTTATCTTCAGGACTTCTTGACAGTGGATCCTCACTGGTATGAAGTCTGTCCCCACATTGTCTTTAAAGTAATTTGTGAAGGGCCCCTGTACAGCAGAGGGCTGTGAATATGTGGCAGAGGGAAAGAAGAATTCTTATTTCATGCTCTTCTATTTCCTAATTGTATGGTGATATTAATAATGTATCATTAATATCCGATAGTGATTGACAAGTAGATATATGTGCATATTGATAGATGTATGTATGTGTGTGTGTGCATGTAACTATAATTTGCTAGTAATAACTGACTAATCCTTGAGAAGAGAAAAAAATGTGGTGGCAGCTCCATTAAGAGATTTTGCTCTGGACTAAGAGTTGTGAATGGAAGTGATATAGCCATGTATTTCTTTAATGGGTTTGATATGAAATACATTCAAACCAAGCAGTTAACCAGCCACAGCCCTCACTTCTAGCTACATGAGCTACCCTTTAGTAATTGGTTTGTGTTAATTCACCCTTTAAAAGGAAAGTTGTTTCTTTGCTTCAAAATTGCTCTACATTTTCTGTCTACTCTTTGAAAACTTTGGGTTTCTTTTCTTTCATTTTTGGAGGAAAGTTTAGTAGTTGCCATTTTTACTAAGGAGTAGAATTATTAATTGAAGAAGAAATAGGGAAAAAATAAGAAAAAAACCTAGAAACTATAATTAAAGTATTAGTCTAATATCATGGCAATCTGGAGAAATGTTCCATCATGAATGAGTTTGAATGTTTTTGAAAAGGTATTGCTAAGAAACTGCTTGAAACCTCAAAAACAGATAAATTAATGTTTTCTGAGCAAAGACTGATGGGGTTTCCCTGTAGCAATTTGAAAGATGGGCTTATTGGTTGCATAGCAAAGGAATTTAAGGTAGAGTTTTCATCCTTATACTGTGTGTATTGAGTAGAGCAAAGGAGGATTCAAAAAAGTTTGGTTTCTGATACTGTTAAGGGTAGCAATTTGAAAGAAATAGAAATGCAGAACTGATTTGATTGCGTTAGGTAGAACTGAGGACAATTATTAGCTTGGAAATCTATAAAGTAGGATGTGATAGCTTTTCAGTATTTGCTATGAGTGAAAGATTATTTGAAAGATGTGTAGATGTGGTGCTTAGGGACAGTTTAGTGGTGCATTTGGCAGGTCTAGGTTTACGATTGCACTTGGTCTTTTCTAACCTAAATGGTTCTATAATTCTATGAATTGAACTTTATGAAAGAGAGTAGGAGGGATGTACAATTTTGTTATTCTTTCTTGCTCTTACAATGGAATGCTGACTTTTTAAAATAATGCTTTCTAACTCAGAGGTATGTTCTTTCACAAGGAGAAGACAGGTAAAGGACTTGGCATCAACTAATTATGGAATCTCTCAAAGAAATATTAAGATACATCAGCTTTAGTGCAAGCTGTGCCCTTGCCCACAGGACATTTCCCACAGAGGATGAACACAGAGGAAAGAGCTACCAATAAGGTGTTAGAATCATAGAATGGTTTGGGGTGGAAGAGATATTTAAAGGTCATCTAGTCCAAGCCCCCTTCAGTGAGCAGGAACACCTTTAACTAGGTCAGGGTTCTCAGAGCCCCATCCAATCTGACCTTGAATGTTTCCAGGGATGGGGCATCTATCACCTCTCTGGGAAACCTGTGCCAGTGTTTCACCACTCTCATTATAAAAAATATCTTCCTTATCTCTAGTCTGAATCTACCACCTTTTAGTTTAAAACCATTAGTCTTTATCCTGTTGCAATAGGCCCTTCCAAAAAGTTGGTCCTCATCTTCTTAGAGGCCCTCTTTAAGTACTGAAGGGCCACAATAAGGTCTCCCCAGGGCCATCTCCAGGCTGAACAACCCCAACTCTCTCAACCTTCCTTCATAGCAGAGATGCTCCAACACTCTCATCACTTTTTTGGCCCTCCTCTGGACCCACTCCAAAAGCTCCATGTCTTTCTTTGCTGAATGCTTCAGAGCCAGAAACAATACTCCAGATGTGGTCTAACCACAGGGGAGTAGAGTGGCTGAATAACCTCCCTCAGCTTGCTGCTCACATTTCTTTTGATGCAGCCCCAGGTACAGTTGGCTCTTTAGGATGTGAGTGCACATGGACTCCTCATTTCCAGCTTTTCATTCATCAGTACCCCCAAGTCCTTCTCCTCAGGGGTGCTCTCAATTTCATAATCCCCCAGACTGTATTGACACCAAGCAGTGCCATGACCCAGGTGCAGGACCTTGGACTAGAATCATAGATTCATAGAATGTCATGGGGTGGAAGGGACCTCAAAAGATCGTCTAGTCCAACCCCCCTGCCAGAGCAGGATCACCTAGACCAGATCACACAGGAACGCATCCAGGAGGGTCTTGAATGTCTGCAGAGAGGGAGACTCCACAACCCCCTGGGCAGCTGTTCCAGTGTCTGTCACCCTCACTGGGAAAAAATTCCTCCTCATGTTTGCATGAAACTTCCTATGCCTCAGCTTCCACCCATTGCCCCTTTTGCTGTCATCATGTCCTGTCCCTTAGGCATGTCACAATTACACCATTCATCTTGGTGTCATCTGCAAACTTGTTGAGGGTGCACTTGATCCCCCTTCCTGTGTCATTAATGAAGTTATTTAACAGCATCAGTCCAAGTACAGAAACTTGAATTATCCCACTTGGTAACTGATCTCCATCTGGAGATCGAGCGATTGACTACTACCCTCTGGATAAGACCATTCAACTAATTAGTATATAATTCCATAACTAGCAGGTAGTAGAACACAGCTTTGTTTGGGGTCAGCTGTTAGCACTAGGCTGCAGCTGTCTCTGCTGTTTCCCTAACCCCAGATAAATATATTCTGTGATTCTGGCAAAGGAATCTGGTGACACTTAGCAACTGGAAGTCATCTATTTTCTCTGCTACCCACCTGCAAAATTGGGTCACAATCTATCAAATTACTATGATCTATCTTCTGGCAATTCGATTTAATTTTTGTGCATCTGAGCAGTTCTACTAATGATAAATGAGATATGCATGCAGAAGAGAACAACAAAGAACATTTACATGTTATTTATTCATATATCTCCAAGGTTCTAGAACTGGACCTTCCTCCTCTCAGTCTCAGTCTTCAAAGGTATAGAAATAATTTGAGTATGCATTTGTAGCATCTTTTCAAAGTCTAAGTTCAAAATACAGAACAATGTTATAACAGACGTGGTTAAGGAGACTTTACATCCTTTCAGAACAGAAATTACTGAAATGTATTTTATTTCATTGATTATGCTGACTTTTTAGATAGAAGGTTAGGTGGGTAAAGAAGATAAAAATCATACTTCTTTGTACAACAACAGAAGCATATGCATTTTATTGACTTTGTTGTCTTTGGTGAGCATGTTGGGAAAGAGTAGTTACAAAGCTTTAGAATACACTCTAAATTTGTTTAACCCAATCAAATAATATCTTTATTCACAGGTGTAGGGATAACTTCAGTGTTTGTATTCATCAAAATATTGTAAACTCACCAAATAGAGTGAACAGCAAATACATACTGAAAGCAATTAGCTTTTTGGGTTTTGTATTTTGTTATTTGTATTTTTGTATTTTATTAAAAGGATGCAGACATCAACAAACAAAACCAGAGGATAGATATAAAATAAAAATAAGCCTAAGAATGGGTGAATATCTTTAAATTATACTCATTAAAAGTTTTCATAGCACTGAATTAAACCTGGGCATTAAACCTTACATTAAGACTTTTGAAATAGCAAAATGTTACATTTTATAGCAAAGAAAGGACAACAATTGAGTATATCAAGATATAGAACTCCCACAGAACACTGGCAGCGATGGTACTTTGTTCTTAGAATGTAACTTGGTCTTCATACAAGAACCTCATAAGTTTTCAGTCTTTTTGTCTTTTTCAAATAGGAAAACAGTCTCCCAGAACCTCAGTCACTGACACAGGGAATATTTAAGCTGATGTCCATTTTGAATTCATGATGAGGAAAATCTGACTGGCAGTTGCCTGCTCTGACAGTCCCTGTATGTTTATACTAGTAGTGTGTGTAAACTCTAATGTTATATACAGTGAATGCTACATTAGTGTGACAAAAATAATCATGTAAAAGTTATGTGCTTAAGGATTTAGTAATGAAATTGTGGTAGAGGAATGGGCCAGCTATTACAGAGTAATTTCAAGATGTGACATTTTCCTTCCTGTTCCCCCATGTATTTCCCTACAAATTCAGTACTCAGAATTGTTCCTGGTTGTATATATAATAGGTTTTCACACTGTTGATTTGGTCGTTTGTTTGTTTGGGTTTTTTTGTTGTTGTTGTTTAGCAGTTTTTGAAACGTTATTTGAAAATTAGTAGCAAAAGCAGTTTCCAATGTTTACATTGGAATTCACTATGCTGTTTGTACTGTTGTCAGTATAGTATGATTTATTTGTTAGAGAAATTAAGTACAAGGTGCAAGATTCCTGTAGCAAAGATACAAATGAGAAGTGAAATGCAAGCAAAAATGTTGGAATAGAGTAGTGAAGCTTAGGAAATATTTGTTGGTTCCATATCTGAGGTTTGGATTTTACAAAATGCATTTTGCTCCGTCAGAGGATGAATGTCTAGAGATTGCAGGTCTATTATCAATTTCTTCTGTTGAGGCTTGTCAGTCAAATACTTTTTATATGTTCTGATGTTCAGTTCATTAAATTACTGAGAATACTTCCTGAACACTGCAACAAATTAGATAAGTTTGTAAAAGCAACAAGTTTAAGCAAAGCATTTCCTCATTAGTTGCCATTTGTGATCAAGTCTAAATACAGTTATTTGAATTAATATTTAATATGGGGGAAATGTGGTTCATTAATCTTTAAGATTAATTCCCAATTAATTTATATTCCTCCTACGTAGATCATCAGTTTATTTGTACTGACTGTTCCTGAATGTCATTGTCATTGTAAACTGCACTACCATGATTGCATATGCTTCGATAAATGAGTGTTTAATAGAATACATGCAATGTAGTATGTAGCATATATTATTATTTTGCTGTTTTGCTTTCTTGAAGAAGCTTATGAAAAAAGCATGTCAAATAGTAAGGAATATGAAATCTTCATGTAGATCTGACAAATTGTAGATTTAATGTCCAGTTGTTCGTCAAAATATTTTAATCTAAGTATCTTCTGAGTTTCCCCCGAATAATTTTGTTTGAGAAGTTTATAAATAAAAACTTTTCTTTAGCATTATAGGATTTTGAGTGAAAGGTTACTTCATATAGTTTTTTAATGTTCTTTTTTCCTCATTTAAAAATGACTTAACTACATTATTTGCACAGGCTTTCCAACATTCAAAATGCAGTGTATTATGGTAGAATCATATAATGGTTTGTGTTGGAAGGAACCTTAAAGACCATCTAGTTCCAACCCCCCTGCCACAGACGGAGACACTACCAGATTTTTCAAGGTCAAAGACAGGATCATCGCAGTTGCTTGCATTGTTAGATCTATCCATTTACATGCAAAATGCCAAAACTGAAGTACATTTGCAAGATTACAAAATATAGTTATTTTTCTCTCCCTGCTTTTAGCGATTTACAGTTAGCATTTTGGCAGTGCATTAAGGCAACTAAGTGAATAGCTGTTAAATCCTGTTGAGTCTCTAGAATTAAAAGTATTCAACAGACTTTAACTGAGTATAGCTTTAAAAACCACTTTTCTTCTCTGGAGACTAATAAGTAAGCAGTGAGCAGCTTCACTTTCTCCTTTCATTTCATTTTATTGCATTATATATGCAGCTGACAAGTAGGTATTTATCCATTATAACAAAAGATGTGTTAATCTTACTAGAGGATCTGCCCAGAAAAAAAAATTGCAGTAGCTTAAGCCATCCTGTGCAGTGGTCCATACACAATGAATAAGGGGGTGTGAACTTTTCAGTATCATCTAGTGTGTGTATAGCTTCCTGAACTGTATCAACATGGGGGATAAGACTGGTATCTGTGGAATTCTTATGTGAAAGAGGAATCTATACTTCTACATATGATACTAAAAATCTAACTCATCCCATACTTCTGAGAGAGACTGGAGTAAAAAAAAAAAAAAAAAAAAAGTTCTTTATAAAGTGCAGTCAGGGTTGTGCTTCCTTGTAATTAGGTGTTAGCATCTTCAGGGTAGTGAAAAACATTCTATTCAAAACTTTGTTTCAAGTAAGGCTTTTGGTAATCTATATAATTTTGGTAATCTATATAATTATATTAGAAAAGCGTCATAGAGGAGATCTTGTGGCACAGCTTCTATACTTGCCTGTTCATTTGGTGTTAAGGTACATGGTGTGTGCTACTAAACATTGGCAGTGTTTGTAATTATGCAATTTTCCATTAACAAAAAGTGCATTTCCACCTGCTGATTTATGGACAACTGTTGTGATTCTTACACTTCAGAGCAGCAGGTTTAAACTTTGGTACAAGTAATTTGATGGCTTCTTGGCTGTTTCTCATCTTATTCGTTACTTCTCCTAGTTTTCCCCAAGAGAATATTTGATTTATGTCAAAAGGAAAGTACTGCAGGAGTTAATTTGGTTGGATGATGTCTTCAGGCATAGTTTTACTGCCTTACCTTAATACCATGACTCTGTTAGAGTGCAATTCTGTTCTTTGTGATTTCTGTCAATGAGGAGTGGCCAATGAAGTATGGTTCAGAGCAGCAGCTTGATGTGGGTGATCAGAGAGTTTATCTAAAGTGTAACATTGTCCTGTGGAAACCAGAGATGCTTCCCAGACTTAATCTGCATATGAATTCCAGGTGACTTTTGACTTCATGTAGGGATAAGGCAGATTCTGACCTGTACCTTGATTTAGGAGTAAGGATACCAAAGTGCTCAAGCTGGAAGGGAACTGTGTTGTGCTCAAATAGATTATTTGACAGGCACGTTATGGTCACCAGGGTTATGGGTAAATCTAATTTATCCTTCAATCTAAATGCATCCTCAACTGCCCTCTATAAGAACTTGTCTCTTCATTATGTAGAATGAATATCAAGAGACAAACTCAGTACTAGGGCATTTTGATTGGTGGTAAGATTTTCTTAGGTCTTCACCTCCTGTTAGATGACTATGGCAGCTGCTGTAACCCTCTTGTCTTTAGTGATTAATAATTTTAGCACATAATTCCTCAGAATTATATTTTGTGGTAATAGTGATAAAACCAAAACTACTCTGAACTTCAAACAAGAAATGATAATGTAGAAGGTGAGGAAACTTAATTGCATTTATGTCAACTGCCTGTGATGCAAGACTGGGACAAATTAATCCTAGTGACCTGTTTGCTCTGTTGATTTCTTTGGTGTTATATTAAGAAAGAATATAATCCGTTATCTATTGCATTGCTAAGAAATAAAAAAGAACTGTTATTAAATATACCCTCATATGTTGTAACACTGCTTTGTTTTGTATATACACAAGAAAACAGACTCTTTTATTATTGTGGCTGTTAAAGCACATCAAATCTCAGATGAAGTCTGCTTTCAGCAGAGGAGTTCTTTTTCTACTTTATGACAAAATTATGTCTCATTGAAATATTAGTTCATCCCAGCTGAACAATGAAGGCAGGTTGTTTTGATTTTAGGAACTAGCAACCTTTACTTTCTCCTGATTTGTTATAAGTTTTTTACCATTTCAAAAGCATTGTTTCATTTGTTAGGTTCATCTTCTAAAATATGTTTCTACAGAACACAAGTAACAGATCAAGCTGTTGTGCAAACTTTTTTTTTTTTCCAGAAGTACCCTGAAAGTAAATTACTTAACCAAAAACAATTTTAACAATTTTGTAGTCTGCTTGCAATTTTAGCAAATTATCAGGTATGAATATTGTATAATATTATATTCATGATCAGGTATATGAATGCAGATAAGCTCATGGAAGATAAATATTTAGTTTCTTTCAGCTGGAGCAAGTTTAAACTTTTTTCTTTCCAAAAGACATTTTGTGATCATTAAAGTACTCACCAGCTGAGAGCTGGCTATTCCACAGTCTGGGATGTATTTAAGAGTTTAATGATGTGATCTCATTATTCAAAATTCCTAAAACATCATCTGTTTACGTATTTTGTCAGTATTATCATTGTTGTGTTTGTGAATGTAGAGACATATGCTATGCAATTTGTCTTAAGCAGAAGCTGACACAGTGCTAACAGCACTGGAAGCCTGCAAGGCCTGGAGGAGAGGAGAGAAAATACAGCAACGTAGTGTAACAACTGTTAGCTGTGAGAAAGTGGCAGCATTGCTCAACCAGCTACACTGCTGTAGGGATCTTTCCTTCACACAGCCTCTTGTGTTGCTCAGACTGAGGGAGTGAGAGATCTGTGACATACTTAACACCAGGCAAAAATATACTGGTAGATTGAAATGTGGCTATGGTAGTACATCTTCATGTGGTGTGTATTTTATAGACTCGTAGGCAATTGTTGCTGTGTTTCTTTGCTTATTTAGGGAGCAGGAGGTATTTCTATTGTAACATTAGTGGCAGAAAGTGTCTAGCCAGTCCTGCATCAGAAATGTTGTTAAACAATATGGTGGCAAAGAAATGGTTAAATGATACATTGCTATTAAATGTAAAGAAGAGGACCAGCCATGCTTTGTGCTTCTGTTCAAAAGGAAGGCAAGTAGGATGTAATCCTGCTGAGCCTTTATAACATCTGAAGTCTTCTCCCTTTTCAGCGCCATCCTCCCATGCTGGTGAACGATCTGTTCGAAGATATCAAAGATGGGGTAATGCTAATTGCCCTTTTGGAGGTTCTTTCAGGGCAGAAGCTGGTAAGAACTTCCTTCCTCCTGAATATACAAGATAGTTACATAATTTCTCTAGCATAGAATATTCTAATATGTTTCTATATTTGAATACTGTAAAAAACCTAACTGCTCCATAGTATTTGCAGTTCATATGGGTGTTACTATTGTTACACAACTGAAATCTAAACTACAAGCTATTTCTATTAATCTTGAAGAAATAATGACAGTCTTTTCTTATTAAATTTATAGCTTTTTCTTTGAAGAAAAAGAACATCAAATTTCATGGGGTGTTGCATTCATTTTCCTGACAGTAGCTGCTCTAATAATGTAAAGAACCTTAACTGATTCCACATGGCTTTTTCACACACAAATTGTATCCAGAGACCACAGTGTGTACATGGCAAATAGGCTCCAATCTTGAGAGCCAGGCTAGTTTTGTGCATGAGATGTGGGAGCAAAATGAAAGGGTCTTAAGACAAGGGCTCTCACTTTTTTTTTTTTCCAAACCAGTTGAAAGATAAAGTGGCAGCATGTGAAGGAGTAGAGCACAGTCCATCATTCAGCTTGCTCAAGGGTTCAGACAGTACTGGCTCCTTCATGTGGAGGCAATTTGCAAGTGCCACACTTCTACCTCTTTTTCATATTTCACCTCTCTTTTAATGCAGGTGATACCTAAAAGTAGCTAATAATTCAGACTGAGAGATTTTTATTGAAGTAGAGGAAATGATCCCTGAGGAAATAATCACCCCCACATTTCCAAGTGTGTTTCTGCTCTGTTGAAATACCCGTGTTTCTGTTAATCTAAGACAGAAAGTCTCCATCTTGTGGCAAAACAGAAGTACTGAAACAGGAAAAACATTTTAATGCAAGCACAGGTTACAATGAAATATTACTTAGTGAAAGAAAAGATATATTACAGAACTGAGTTATGGTTGATTAAGGTAAAGATTATTTATACAGAATATGATATTCTGCAGTAGCTGCAAGAGGAATTTCAAATCTATAGCAGGCCATTTGTAACTTTATGAATATAAATTATAGTAGTTGTATATTTGCATTACAATGTAAGATTCAATGGGGAATTTAATTCCACTCTGGAGTACTAGAAGCATAGGATATGTTCTTGATTTAATTCAAAGAATTCTTTCTTTACCCTCCGTTTCTGAAGTTCAGCAAAATTCATTATTCAATTAGGGTTTGTAATAGTGGTTTTCTAAAACACCAGTAAGGTATTAGAGAGAAAGGATATAAATCCTCTAGGTAAAATGTCTTCACTGCTGAATGATTTTTAAAAATAGCAACCACCTTGACTTCTGCTTTTCATACAAAAATATTTTTTCTGAGATAATGTTGCCTTTTCTCAAAGACGTATATATACACGTGTGTGTATATAAAAATAGTAGTAGTTTATTTTATGTAAGAAAAACAGTTCTCTGGATGAAGTTTATCTGTGAAAGCTGACAGCTTGCGTTCTGAGGTTATTAAGACATGTATAACTTTTTTATAA
Organism: Corythornis vintsioides; assembly: GCA_025447755.1. Taxonomy (NCBI): domain Eukaryota; kingdom Metazoa; phylum Chordata; class Aves; order Coraciiformes; family Alcedinidae; genus Corythornis; species Corythornis vintsioides. Next base: position 23,576 of record JAOEGS010010417.1, read on the forward strand.
TAGAGGTATCCCATTTACATCCTCTATATCTATCAGTCTTCCTTGTTGATATATGAAAAGATACAATTTGACTGTTCCAAGCAATATTTTGAACATGTTACTCAGACTATGGTATGTACATAGGCATTTATAATAATATGGAACGTCATTTTTTGCAGCAACTTGTCATAAGTCTACTTGAGGTTTACACTGTTCTTTCTCTTTAAGCCTTGTGAGCAGGGACGTCAGCTGAAGAGAATTCACTGGGTTGCCAACATTGGCACAGCTCTTAAGTTTCTAGAAGGAAGACGGGTAGGTTTAGTAGCTTCTAGTTTCCTTCCTTCCTTCCTTCCTTCTTTCCTTTCCTTTCCTTTCCTTTCCTTTCCTTTCCTTTCCTTTCCTTTCCTTTCCTTTCCTTTCCTTTCCTTTCCTTTCCCTCCACTACCCCCTCCTTCCTCTTGAAAGTTTTTCTGGGCCTGCCCACTGAGGGTGAATCAGTCGCAGTGTCAATCACCCTGCCCTCCTCCCCTTCCTCCCCTTCCTCCCGCCGCCGGCTCCTCCTCCCGGGGTAAGTCCGAAACTTTATAAGTTGAGCTTTCGCGGAGTCCGCTGGAAGCGGCGAGAGGGCGCGGTGGCCGGGGTGGCATCGGCGTTAGCAGCAAGAACAGCGTCGGTGGGCAGGCGGCAGGCTGCGAGCGAGCCGGGGCACTGGAGGCTGTGACGAATTACGCTGGTATCTGTGTGCCGCTGCCCCACCCGCGTCCCCCCGCGCTCGCCGAAGATGTCCACAGCTCTGGTGTCGCCCACCATCTTCGACCTGAGCGAAGTTTTATGCAAGGTAAGGGCGCCGTGGGGGGCTGCGCCTCCTCTTCCTTGGGGGCTCTGCCGCATCTTTGGGGTTCGCGTTTGGATGGGTGCTTGTTTTTGGGTTTTTTTTCCCTGTTTTCTGGTCGGGAGCAACTTGGCGCAGGGTGCGGGCCGAGCGCAGCCGCCTAATGCCGTGGCTCCGGGTCCCCCGACACGGTCGCCTGCGCTTCCCGCTTCGGCCTCTCCGGAGGAGGGAGAGTGAGGGAGAAGCACTCCTGAGCCGCGGCACCGGGCAGCAGGAGGGGGTCGGATCACTCCCGTGACCCCGGCTCCGCCGCGTTGTAACATGCCCGTGAGGGGCGGGAGGCGGCGGTGCTGGGCGGGCTCCTTCCCCGCGGGGTTTGGCCGCCCCTCGACCAGACCCGGCGGAAGGGGGAGCGGGGCGGCGGGGGCTGGGCGGGAGCAGCCGTCGCGTTGCGGGGGGAGCGGCGGGGCGGGCGCCAGCGATGCGTCTTGCTTTTCCCGCTCGGCGCCGTCCCCCGGGGGGCTTTCCCAGAAAAGCGCTCCGGCATCGGGAGGTTTTTTCGGATGCAGGCGGCGGTTCCTTCGTGTATGGCGCAATGGCTCGAGTTGTAACTTCCCTCCGCCAGGGCTGTGCGGGGAGGAGGGGGAGGGGCGGCCCGGGACCCTCGGGTGGAGCGGTGATAGGGACCGAAGTAGATGTCGCTGGGGAGGTCGTGGGGGGACGGCGGCGGGGCAGGCCGGCTGCCGCTCCCTGGGCCGTCTTGGCTCGGCGCTCGGCGGCGGGAGCCGGAGGCGCGGCGCGCTGTGCGCTGCCGTGCTACGGGATCCTCCCGGGGCTGCGTGTGGACGCCGGAGAAGGCGGTGGCAGTGACCGGCCCTTGCTTTCTCCCCGCAGAGCAACAAGATGTTGAATTACAACCCCTCCGGTGTCAGCGGGTGCCTACTGGACAGGAAGGCAGTGGGCACCCCGGCCAGCGGGGGATTCCCTAGGAGGCACTCTGTCACCCTACCCAACTCCAAGTTTCACCAGAACCAGCTCCTCAGCAGTTTGAAAGGGGAGCCGGCTCCCATGCTGGGCCCCCGGGAAAGCCGCTTTAGGGACCGCTCCTTCTCCGAGGGCGGGGAGCGCCTGCTGCAGCAGAAGCAGCCCGGGGGACAGGTCAATTCCAGCCGCTACAAGACGGAGCTGTGCCGCCCCTTCGAGGAGAACGGCGCCTGCAAGTACGGTGACAAGTGCCAGTTCGCCCACGGCATCCACGAGCTGCGAAGCCTCACCCGCCACCCCAAGTACAAGACCGAGCTCTGCCGTACCTTCCATACCATCGGTTTCTGCCCCTATGGGCCGCGCTGCCACTTCATCCACAACGCAGAGGAGCGCCGTGCCGTGGCGGGGAGCCGGGAGCCCGCCGTCACCGACAGACCCCGCCTGCAACACAGCTTCAGCTTCGCCGGCTTCCCCAGTACTGCTGCCAGCGGGCTGCTGGACAGCCCCACTTCCATCACCCCACCACCCATGCTGAGCGCTGACGACCTGCTGGGCTCCCCCACCTTGCCTGACTGTGCCAGCAACCCCTTCACCTTCTCCAGCCAGGAGCTGGTCAGTCTCTTTGCCCCCAGCATGGGGGTGCAGGTGACCAGTGGGAGCTCTCCCACCACCTTCTTGTTCAGGCCCATGTCCGAGTCCCCCAACATGTTTGACTCGCCACCCAGTCCTCAGGACTCCCTATCTGACCAGGAGGGCTATCTGAGCAGCTCCAGCAGCAGCCACAGCGGCTCAGATTCCCCTATCCTGGACACCTCAAGACGTCTTCCCATCTTCAGCAGACTCTCCATCTCAGATGACTAATCTGGGGTTTCCTCTTGCTTCCCCCCCACCTCTATTACAATGTTAAGCTGAACTCCCCCCCCACTGTCCCCATTCGTCTGAGCTGGATGTTAATATGTCCACCTGCCTGCTGCTGACCCACTGGCCTTAAACCTTAAGTGCCAAATTACGATGAAAAGCAATAACGTTTACAAAATTAGTGCCTTTAACACTTTCACTGTGACTGTATTACCTCTCCAGCTGCAGAGGGCACCAGCAGCTCTGTGCACTTCCATATGTGCAGGAAATGTCCGGATCCAGCTCCCTCCACTGGCCATGTACTGCATCACCCTCTCCCAAGTCCCTTCCCGACTGGCCAGTTTCTGCTAGGCTGCAGGCATGTGGGCAAGGGTTAACATTCAGCCTCTTTTTCCCCTCCCCTTAAAGGCTGATCTTACCTGGATCCACTCAGGTCTGAGGGAAGCTGAGAACAGAATGGACAAAGATTGTAATGTGAGTGGGACTTCGACTGGGAGGATGAAAATGGGAAAACAAAACAAAACCAGATGGACTATGAGAGACTTCATTTTGGTGCTAAAAGTTCCCCATGTATTCATGTGACATCTTAAAACAAATAAAGAAATAGAGGGGGTGGGGCTGACAGTCATTCCACACACACAAGTTCATGTAAACAAAAGTTCCAGTAGACATAGCTTTAATGGTTTTGCTCTAGAGTACTTTAGACCTATCTTAGAGCACTCACGCCAAGCTTTTTATTTTTTTTTTCTGGGTTTTTAATTTTGTATAACTTTTCAGAAATTGGAGAGCAAATTTTGCTTGTCACTGCACAACAATATAAAAAAGCTTATTTAACTTATCAAAACGTATTTATTGCCGAAACCTATGCTTTTTTTGTTAATTTTGTTCATATTTATCGGGATGATGAATCCATAGAATATATTCTTTTATGTTTAAATTATGATCTTCCATATTAATCTTAAGATTGTGAAGTGTCTTTTTTTCCTTTTTTTCCCCCACAGTTTAATATATTATACTACAATGACATTTTTTGTAACTTTACACTTTTTTTGGTTATTTTATTTTAAAAAATGAAAAATTAATTTAAAAATGCAAAAACTGTGTTTGGATTATTTATTTTAGAATTTCCCTTTCCCCCCCCTCCCTTTTTTTTTTTTTTTTTTTTTTGTGTGTTGGACTGCAAATTGAGTTAATGTGCTTCTTTGCCTTTCCTCTTTTCCTCTTGCCTTCCCCTGGGTCTTGCTACCTGGGCTTTAGAATGTACATACCTGAGCTCTGTTGCGAGATGGTGTGGAAGGAAGACTTTTTTTCCTTCCCTTTTTTGCATAGTTTCTTCAAGGAGAAAAGCCTTGGGCTCAAAGTGCCTATCTGAAGACATTCCAAATACAGTTTGTCTTTGTGTTTCTGTATTCAAACTTTGGAGTTTTCCTTGCTGAGGTGAACGGGACTGGCACAAAGAGAATAATGAATGTAATTTTTTTTTTTTTCCCCTGTTACTGTTCACTACATTGCTTTCTCTTCCTCTTTGTGTGAGTTTATTTAAAAGAATCTCTTTTGTAACGACTGTTTGCAGTTTAAATCAATAAACCCCAAGTTTTTTCAAGAAACTGTTAGTGGAGCTGGTTTTACTTGCAAAAATCAAGGGGCTGGTTTTAGACAATTCCCTTCTCTTGACCTTTAAGGTGCTCACTGTGTGCTTAGGTATCCCTTCATCATTCCTTACTGAGCCAATGGGTCAGTCTTAAGTGTACAGATCAAATACCTTATGTGACCTACCTAGGTGGCCTCTAATCCTCTTGTCTCCTACTGAGTTCCCCTCCCATGTTGAGTTGCTCTATCTCTTCCTGCAACTTCTTTCTCATCAGGGTAGTTTAAATCTTGGATTGCCTTCTGTCATGTACATTGTCTTCCTATATGTCTTCTTCCCCCTCTGGGAGATTGTTTTGAGTGAGGCTAAAGTGGGATGTTGAACTGGTTCCGATTTCCCAAATCTAATGCCTGGCCTGTTAGTGGTACTGGTCTGCTTTGGTAGAGAAGCTCTTTGATGCTCTATGAGAGAGAGGAACATGGATCTTTGGCAAAGTCTCAGTGTACATACAGATGACCCTGCTAAGGCATTCAAGCCCTTGTACCCATTGAAGTATCAATCAGCAATGCCAGAAACTTAAGAAGCCAGTGGTTTTGTTTAGGGACTTCTCCTTTCCAGTGCTGTTCATGGTGCAACTCTTGTGTTTTCATGTTTGAGTTCTCGTTTGGAGCAAGCTTGGCACTCTGCATCTGAAACTTGTCCAGGTCTCTTCCAAATCGGGGGTGGAATATTGCTGCTGAACTACCCCTCCTTCAGCTGTTTTGACATGTCTCAATGTTCAGGAGAGACATTTCCTAATTCATCTTGAAAAAGTTCTGCCAAACAAAAGCTTCTGCAGGATACCTCGAGGCTTACACCAACATACCTTCCCTGCCATTGGCTCTGTGCAACACGGTTTCTTGTGTGGTCTGGCAGTAAAGGTGAGCTAGGTGGAGGAACAACAATGGAAGAGGAGTGTGTCTTGTAGAAGATGGTTCCCATGAACAGTGCTAAAGCTTTATTGGGAGTTTGGCATACGCTCACACAGCTAGCATGCAGTGCAGTCTGCATGCTGCTCCCTGAGAGAAGAGTTCATGCACAGCCCCAGTACTGCTCAACAGCCTTTGGGTACCTTCTGCTGACTGCAGCCTTGCATCTGGGCACAGAGGTGATGGGGCCCACATGACAGGTGGGGTTCTGCCTGGAGGAGCCATGCCTGGCTGCAGCAAGCACTGAGGCCTGCCTCGTCCCTGTTGCTGGAAGCTGAGCCATTGGCCACTGAAGAGTAAAGTCTGTCAGATTTGAAGAGGATCCCAAGCTTATTGAAGGACATGCACATGGAACTTGAAAATGCTTGCTTCCTCTCTGGACTTTCTGTGCAGCTCTTCAAATAAATGGTCTTTGCCTAGTTAATAATTGATGAAGAAAATAGCTGTATTAGTTGCATGGTGCTGTTGGTATGATAAACAACTGGGGAGTCATGTTGGAAGTAGGTCTTTGCTCAAGGCACCTGGGTCCTTCCTTTGTACTAGTGCATGGGTTCTGGAAAGCGAGCACCATTTTTCTTCTGTGACTTTATTAATGATAAATGCTCTATCACTGTGTTTTCCTTCTTAAAACTAACCTTGATCTCAGTCATGCAGGGGATAGAGAAGAACAGAACAGACAGCATCAGAAGTTTACTTTCCATAACGGTTTGTGAGAGAGAGCACACAAGAGCCTCCAGCAATGAAGGGATTTCTCTGATCTGATACCATTAGCATTCATTGCATCTTGGGTGTAAATCAGCATCTAGTCTGGAGGGCTTTGTCTTTCTTCAGATTTACCATAGATGAGTTCTCCATGCTGTTTCTTGTAGGGTTAGTGTTTGTGTCCCCTAACAGATTGCCATGGTTGGTAATAGCCTGAGGCTTAGAAAGGTGAAATGCCTTTCCTGGCATGATGGTTTTCAGGCACACATGCCTCTGACTTGAGGGCTCCTCCATGCTCTGGCTCATTGATCTGGTGCACGGGTCATTCAGAGTGACCTGTGAAGAAAGGAAGAAAGGGCTGGCCTGTGCACTGGCACAGGTGCTCCGAGTGTTACTGGTGTGCCATGGGAGAAACATCAACAAGGACAAGATACCTATCATCCCATGCAAGGTGGCAGGGCAGAGTGTGCCTTGGGTGTACTTTGCAGGTTGCACATACAGCTCTTCCTGTGGGCCAGGGGGATATCTATGGGGGTTCTTGCTGCTCGTCACATACTTTTGTTAGAGTCATGGGTGCTTGCTGGGGGCTCCTTGTAAGAAGACTAGGTCTATGCCTCTGGACTGCAGGCATTAGCTGTCATTTTTTTGGCTTCAAAGTCAGGTGACTGTAGTATTATCTATCTTCAACATGTCAAGCTGTCTTTGAATATTGCAGCCAGTGTGTATGTCTGTGCCAGTTGCCTCTTGGTAAGGAGCAAGGTAGTGACTTTGATATGCAGAGTTCCAGGTGTCTCAGATCCCACCTTAGTAGCTGCCACCCTCTTACCTAATTGCTACAACAGCTGTAGGTGTCCCAGTGACTGTACTGGATTCTTTCTTAGTATGGACTAGTTGTGTCTTTTGTACCAAAACATCTTCAGTACTGCAAACAGGGACTGTAGAAATGGAGGCCACCTCATTTCCAAAATTTCTTCGTAGGTGAGGGCTGTAAAGTCAAATAGGGATTCTTTGTTGTTGTTAGAGGCAGTTGGGAACTTTACTGCCTAGTTTTGGCCAACCTTTGTTTAGCATCACTTGTATGTAGGCATGGTGTGACAGCTTGCAAGTAACAAAAAACACCATTTAAAAAGAACCCTGAAATACTGCTAGTTCCTGGTCCTGACAGAATTTATGCCATTAGCATAAACATAAACTGAGCCATAAGCAACTGAGCTGGCCAGTGGGCTATTTTATTCCATACCAAGTCATGCCCCTGTATAAGGGAAGGGCTGGCCCAGGGTGGTGGTGTCTGTTTTCAACATGTTTCAGTGTGGCTGGAGCAGGGAAAGTTAGTATCTTGGGCACCGGTAGAACCTTCCTGGCTTCTATTACTTGCTATGTCTATTGTTGAATTAGTACTGTTGTTTTTCTTCTCTCTTTGTATTGTCTAATTAAACTGTCCATATGTCAACCCCTTGGAGTCTCACCTTTTTTCTTCCTCCCAATTCTCCTTCCCATTCTGTTGGGGGGAGTGGTGTGTGAGTGGCTGTGTGGTGTTAGCAGAGGTTAAACACGCATGTGTGGGGAGGGCAGTGGTCTGTGAGTGGGACTTAGACCTGCTGTTGCAAACCACATAGGGAAGAGTGGGCTCTGCCAGGCCTTGCACAGCAGAGGGGAGGTGGGGATGCAACAGGAAATGATGGGGTCACCGTTAGAAATTGGGAGCAAAGCAAGAGCTGAAGATCAAGTCCACATTGTGTGGTGATAACAAGGGTGAGAGAGAAGCCAAGCTGTCTCAAGTTTGAAGGCTTCCTAACTAATGGTGTTTGGATGCATGGAAGCTAATAAACTGGGTTTCACCAGTGGTACTTTGGAGCAGAGGCATTGAGGGGAAGGTCTGGATAATGTAGCTTGCTGGGTACTATCTGATGACTATGCCTGAGGGTATGAATAAGTGGTAAGATGCGGTAATATATGCCAAAACCACAGCATGCCCTTTACACTTGCTAATTGCTGCAATTTGTGTGGCCTACTTTGGGGAAAGCCAGCAAGTGCTTGAGTCTGGGAGAAGGTGCAGTGGTCAGTGTGTGCTCAAACTGGCTCCTGGCTCCAGCACTGGAGGTGTTGTTAGATGTGCCCAGGGCAGCAGTGACACAAAAGCATGGCCCCAGTGCCTGCCTGGGAGGGAGAGAGGGGCTTGTACTTGAAGAGGGCCTCCTCATGACCTAATCAGCAACAAGCAAACATCAAAGATGTGTGGTCTTGTACCCTGCAGTGGGGCCAGGAAGGCAGTTTTGCTGTGGGGAGGTGGTGTGATGAGTGACCAGATGGTCACCAGCTCTGGTGACAGGCAAAAGTGTGGGGAGTCAAGTGAAAACAGGCAAAAAAAATAACAATGAAGAACCTTCCTTACCTGGGCCCCAAAGAAGAGGGATCAGGAGGAACCCATAGCAGAAGCAGTTTGAGGGGTATTAACCAGCCACAAACAGGAAGAAAATAGCAAAACTGGTGTTGGGAAATAGTTCAGCTGGGAGGAAGGGATGACACTCATCGCAGAGGGTCTTTCTGAGGCTGGGAACACTGGGAGGGATGGCGAGACTGGCTCAGCAGGGATGCTGCAAGCAGCTGCCGGGAACTCGTGGAACTGCCCTTGTGCTTGAGGCCGAGTTCAGCCCAAAATGTTGGAAGATGATTCTGCCTGGTGATGTAAAATGTCCTTTGTTTGGAGACTCTCTGGCTTTTTAAGCAACGCCTGTTCCTCACAAAGCCGATGCTTATTCCCTAGAATACTTCCAGTGGAAAAAAAAAAGAAAGAAAGAAAAAAAAATTCCTCTAAGACATCCTAAACCAATACGTGCTGTGACTAAGCCCTGTGGGCAGCTCCGCAGCTGATTTATATCCTCCACCTCCGAAGTGAAGAGGTTAGAGTGGAACCAGACGCCGCGTTAAGCGTAGCCGAGGGCAGGGAACGGGCGGGGGGAGCGAGGCGGCCGCTGCCGGGCGTGACGCCGGCTCGGGTTTCCGCGCAGGCAGAACAGAGCTCCCTTTGGCCGGTGCAGCTTTATGGGCTTGCCTGGGTTTATTATACCGCGAATGTTTTGAATTCCACATCTTAATTTCCAGAGAAGCTTTACTAAACTTTACCTGCTGCCTTTTTTTTTTTTTTTTTAAATCCCCTGGTTTTGAACGTTTTTACTTCTGGTTTGTTTGGTTTTTGTGGTTTTGGTTTGGTTTGGTTGTTTTTTGTTTTTTGTTTTTTGTTTTTTCTTACTACTGCCGCTTTAACCTCTTTCTTTTGACTGGGTTTTGGTCAAATCTGCCCAAATCTGCCGTTTTCTCAGCAAACAGAGCACTGGAGTTCTCCCTGCCTGGGCTCCAGCTGTAAATTAATCTCCTTTCATAGTTTCATTTTATGTCCACCCACCACATTAACTTAGTCAACACATGGAAGTGAAATTTTTCCATGCAGGATCCTGTGGGTTTCAAGGCTATGTGGAGCACGGGACTGCCAGCTCCAGAGTTTTCTTGCACCTCTGGGTGGAATGAAGTTTCCTCATCCCCCACATATGTGAGCAATTGTCAGTGTGATGTGAAAAGTTTTAACAACTAGAGTCGGTGGAAACATCTCAGGGTTCACCATTTCTCTGTGTATTCAAAGTCCTACCACAGTGGCTGGACAGAGACAAAGCTGTAGGTATGGCATGGTTGCAGTACCTCCAGCACTACCAGACCACCGGTTGCAAATGAACCAATCAGACAATTCTCAGTGGAGTTGTGCTCATTCTGTGGGCTCATCTCTCTTCCAGAGACGACAGGTACTGCAAGTGATGATGATGCTGATAAATATGGATTGAGTCTGCTTTTTCTATGTAGTAGATGCACTTTGTACTCCTACATCATGCCTTTCACAAATGGTCCTGAGAGGACTTTACAGGCATTTGAGGCACTTGGCAAGTATAATTGTACCTATTCTACAGATTTTAAAGCTCCAATAAATATACAACTGAAAAGTGAAGGGCACCGCATGTCTGTGGCACAATATCAGAGAAAGAGCTGCAAAAATAATTTAGTACTCCTCATACTTTTCCTCCTGTCTTAGTCTCCAGGCAACAACAAATATTTCTCCTGAATACTCTGGATGAGCAGATGCCAACGTTGATTCACAGGAAAAAGATGTAGCCATGCAAGCCATAGAAATGTTTTTTGGGATGGTAGCCACAGCCCCTAAGGAGACATTAAGCAATATGGAACAAACGCCAGTTAAGTTGTTTCTTGAAGCTTTAGCTGTGTTTTCTGTAAAGAGATTTATTGAGCAGTCTTATGTGGGAGCCATTGTGATTTACCTTAATTACAGCTCCATGGAGAGAACATACTGTGTTTCACAGCTTAGGACATGCTGCAAGGGCTCTTGGGCATTACTAGCTAATACCAGGTTTACTAAGAGTTGCAGTCAAGACATGAGGAAAGGTTTTGTTCAAGGCCAACGTCAGAGTATAGAAGGTGCACTTCCGCTTGGAAAAGGGTTGATGTTCAAAATGAGCAGAGAGGCTCCCTGTTTATTTTGTCTTGACCTCAGAGCCTCTGCTGTGTTTGCAAATAACCCCACTCTTTCCCATGATCAGACTTACAAACTGATCATGGGATTGAAAAGCTGAGAACAAGCCACAGTTTTGAGGGTGCCCTGACAGAGCTAGGAGAGCTACAGAAAATAATTTTCCTCTAAGCTTAGGTAACATGGCTTTGGATTCATAGACTGAATCTGCTGACCAAGATATTTTCCTTCTTCCAGCACTTTTCTGACCAGAAAAACACTTTCAATGTGGATGAAAACAGAACTGGAGATGGTTTTGAAACATCTGCAAGCTTGTTTCAAAAGTGAGCAGTTTGTAAGAACTTGAGGGCAGGCAGCTGGGAGAGGCCAGTGGTATTGTGATGATGTCTGGAGGCAGGCAGCCCATGGCATTATCACTGTATCACCCAGGTTGGCAGGGACGTTCTAGTGAGTCATGCAGACCTTCACTCTTAACTGTGACAGGACACTTCTCATTATCCCCAAACCACCTCTCAGGCACGGAGGGTTGTCTAGCGATAGCCTTGAATGTCTCCAGTGCTGATGTGTCCACAGCATTCCCTTGTCAGGGAGTTTCAACTCTCAGGCTATTTTAACCTCTCTATATGTAGCCTAATACTTAACCTGAATGTCTCCTACAGAGGTCTGTAACCATTAGCATTGTCTCCCTTGCTCTTTGGTTAACGAGACTAGAGACAAGCTTCCAGGTGAAGTTCCTGCACAACAGCACGTCATATTAGCTTTTCTGCCATCTGTGCTCTTCCCCAGGCTGTTCCCAGGGGATTTGCTTTCTCAAAACTTTCCACTCCTCTCTTCCCATGCCTGCTCAAAACCAGAATGTCTTAAACCCACCCTGGACTTTCATTTTCATCCTGGTTTTGTTCTCACTGGTGCTGTCCTGTCCCTGGTTCTTGTGGAGGCAAATTCAACCTTTCTGACCTGATGGGTGATGTGGACAGGAGAAAAGTGCTATATCAAATTGTGTTGGTTCTATTAAGAATACAATGGATTGCAGAGTTTGACCTCTTGTGACAGTATTGTGCTACCAACCAGGGCACTGCCCCATTACACTGAGAGATCCTGGCTCCCCTCACAGAGCCTGATGGTGGTGGGTCCCTGGTTCCTGGGACTTTATTCTCACAGGATTGCATGTCTGAATTTGGATCCATACCTAGCTCTGGTATTAGCACTGTGCTCCACAGCACCCAGCATCATTGTGCAGTCACCCTGCTGTCAGACTGGGACAGCCTGGAGCCTGTACCAGTGTGTTCAGAGGAAGCTGTGCTCCTGCCCTTTGGTTTTCCTTCCTGAAGGAGAGATGCTCATCCCTGTCCCCAGGGAACATAAGCTTTGAAACATGAGTTGATTTTTTTCCAGTTATCGTTACCTTGGTTTACATAAATTACAGCACTTAACAGTGGTCATAAAATAATCTGGCCTTAAAAAAAACTTCAGCAGTAGAGTTTGGCCCTGTGATCTCCCTGATCAGCTCATTTCCAACAGGCAAATGTGCAGTGGGAAAAGAAACAGTCCTTTCTTCTTCCATCACAAATGTTCAGCTCCCTTTCATATCAGCAGCCAGCTTAGCTGATTTCCTAGTGTTGGTCAGTACAGGAAAGCACAGCGAGCCATTCAGCTTGTGCTGCTTTACCTTTCTGAGTAACTCTGTCAAGTTACTTAAATAAATCATCCAAATCATCCTCACCAGCAACCACCATGTCACTAATATTTATAGTTAAGCTCTGCCCTGAAGAGGAGGCTCCTTGACAAAGCAGTAATGATCCTCTTTCAGGGATGTTGGATCACCTCTGGGTGTACTGCAAGTTAAATATTTTCTGTAACATCTGTCTCATCTGGAAGCTGAAGGCAGACTGGTTAGTTTTATGAATTGCTCTTGACCTGTGTCAGGATTTCAGCAATAAGAATCTGGTTGCAATTGTGACAGAGGACAGATTAGATGCCTAACATATCCAAAGAAAAAATAAGCAATAAAATATCATTTTAGTTGCTAAAACCAGAAACTATGACTCTAAATAGCCATAAGGAGTAGAGGAGCTGGGCAACCAGCAATATCAGATAGACACTTCTCCAACAATGGTACCTGTGTTTTATTTCTGTCAGTGAGTTGGATGGTATGGTACAGATTCTTAGGTCTTTCTTAGTCCTGACTCCAAGGAGGGGTAACTTGTAGTGCTGTTTCCTATAATGTCACTGGTTTATTGTCCATAACAACTTTGCCCTTTGGGTCATGCTATTTATTTCCTCCAACAGTTTTATAAGAGACCTTATCAAAATTGGTGTAAAAAGATAACTGATCCATAGCATGCTTATTAGGTCACCATTATATGCTTTTACATATATTTTATTTTTCTTTTATTCAGTGTGTGACTATGTCATCACAAGCGATAAGATTAGCAATCAAAACCACTTGGGCTAATAAGACCATAACTCTATATCCCACAAACAATTAAGCCTTGAGTACCCCAGGAAAGTGAGCAGAGAAGGGTGAAGTCAGAGGGTGTGAGATGGGGGAACAAAGTGCGCTTGTTGCTTTCTCTGTAGTGCTGCAGGCAACAGGGAACAAGAGATGGGCTTCAGAAGCTGTGACAGGCAGCAACCTGTCCGAAGTGAGTCTGAGTGAGCTCTGGAGCGGGCAGCGGTGCTGTGGGGAGAGGAGAGCTGGGCACAGTCACTGTTTGGGGCCAGCCCTTGGTGGGAGGCTTCAAACGGGAGAGTGAAGGTCCTTTGCTGCTGCCACACTCAGTGCTTGCTGTGGCAGAGGAGAGCAGGCAGCCTGCCATGGCCATTCTACAACTGAGGGGGCTCTGGAAGCAGAGGTGATGGGGGGGTAGGTGGGGAAGAGATGCCCATTCACTGAGGTCAGCTGAAGCAGCACACAGCAGGAGTGGGCTGCTGGGCAAAGGAGGATCTGATGCTCATTTAGCTTCCTAGTTGTGTTTCCTCATCCTGCCTGTAGCCCTGCTCTTCACTCACTGTACTTAGCACCCACTCCCTGAGCTGAGGGCTGTCTGGCAGTACCTCTACCTGCATCTTCTGCTAGGGAAATGGAGCAGTGAGATGGGTGCTGTCTGTTTCCCCCAATGTGCAGACACGGCACTTGTCTCCTGACCCTGCAGGTTGCCAGCTCTACTGAGGGTCTGGCAGGACCATGTCAGGAGACGAGCTGGAACCCACCAAGCTCCTCCAGCCTGCTGCAGTGAGGAACTGCGATTCACCTGTGAGGTGCCCTTCTCTGGCTTTGCCTTCCTTGTCTTTTGCAGGGCTAGGGACCTTAATGTGCTAAAAAGCTCAAAATAAGTTATTTTTTGAAAAGCCTGAAAAAGTTCAAGGGCTATGCTGAGATCATCTCCTCTGGGAAATGGAAAAAACCCAACGCCCTTGCATTGCTGTAAGTACAGTCCTACCCAGCCTCTCCTCCTCACAGCACTGCTGAGGCCATGAGCTTGTATGGCTCTCGAAGACAGCACAGATCATGCCTTTGTCAGGTCAGGATTTTTCTGCCACATTAACACATAGGTGTGATACTTCCCCACTGGCTGCTATAGGATTCATTTAGGTAGGAGAATGGGCTCTTTATTCATTGAAAACTGGTAGAGAGCAATACTCAAGATGATAATGTGTATAATTGAGATTTTGAAAAAGTACATTATTCCCCTTTTCCTGGTACATAGAGATTAGCTGTGAAAAGGCCAGAGGTGGCAAAAGTGTGGATTACTTCAATTTTTGCACATTATTATGTGTGGTCCCACTGGTAGGATTAGGACTGCCATGACTTTTTCCCACTACTGGCAATGAGGGTTGACTGGGGATCCAGCCTGTACGCCTGCTCCATCTATGTGAAATACAAGAAGTAAACAAGGACATGAATGCTAAAAAAGTAAAATCCACTCCAGTTCCAGGTAAAGACAATGGACAAACTCCCTCTCAGGGCTCTCTGATACAGAGACCTGTTCCTGAATGGTTGTCATTTCATATGCTAGTAAAACAAGTAATAATATTCAATATAAATAAGCCAGGAAGAAAGGCAGAAACACAGTTCAGGACTGGGCATCTGAGCAGTGTGGAAACAAGTGCTAGTAGGGGCTGGAGCCTTCAAATGCAGCCAGAGGCCCCTAGTTTGCAGACTGTACTAAAGTTCAGGTGCTTCCCAAATGCAGTGAGGAAGTACTGGGGAGGAACCAGGAAAAAACCTGCTCCCAAAACTGACTGTATTTTATCCAGCTGTGAGCTGGGTCCTGCTTTGGGTGTCTGTTTTGGATCCTGTTTTTAGCCATTTTGTAAAAGGTTAATTTAATTTATTTATTTATTAAGTGTGAAATTGAGATCGGTAAAAAAAACCAAAAGTTTCCCCCAAACGTTTTTGATAGAGGAACTGGATTTTTCAGCTCAGGCGCTGTTGGGCGCTTCAGGCTGTCAGAAATCTGTCACGTGCTGAACAGCGAGGACAGTGTGGGGGAAATACCTGCAAAGCAGCCAGAGACTTATTAAGGCACTCTACCAGGAACTGCACCACTTTCTTGGCTACTTCATGCACGATACTATGGTTAAACCCAACACATGCCTCATCATAACATGCACCTTATCGACCTCACTATCTGATGGCAGCAGCAGCCCTCAGGAGACCGCACTGACATCATCCAAAGTTTCAGTAGTTCAGAGCAAAGGCGGAGGTATGTAGCTAGGATACAAGCTGTGCTTGACTGTCTTGATCTGTTTGTACTGAACTAGCTTGAAGGCACTTTGCTAGAGGAAGAGGAATATAAAAAGCAAGCCCAAAAAACTTTTTCAGAATGTTTTTCACAGGTCACCATGCTGTTTAGCAAATGAATGCAGCAAGCAAAGGAGGTTTAGATCCTCAGCAAATGGAAGAACTCTCAGCTCCACAGCTTTCTGCAGCTTTTGATGGGGGAAAAGAAGCCCAAGTGAAAACAGTGTCACTGCCTGGAGGAGGAAAATGGTGCCACGGGTGATTCAGTAGGGAGTCCTATTCCCAGTCATCCCAGATACAGTTGCATGTGGCTGTGAAGTTTGGCTTCACCCTGTATCAGAGATGGGCCAACTGTTGATCCACCTGGAGCTCTGAAACTCCAGTTCCTAAACTTCAGAATGGCTGGTTCACTATCACATTGTCAATGTCCTTGTTTGGATCCTGCTGGTTCACCATGGCAAAGCATGCTGTCTCTGGCCTCCTTTCTCTCATTGAAGATGAGGGGAATTTCTGCAGTCACAAAAACAGAAAATAGAGTAGGCTTTTCTTGTGTAATATTCATCAGACTACTCTGGTTTTAATTTGCTCTTCCTATCCTGAGTTCTTCAAAACACCTTCTCTCATTTACGTCAGCATAGATTTACCACACCCCACTTATTTCAGACCTGGATAGCACCATGGAAAAAGATTACCAGCCTTTTGGAGCTGCTGCCTGGGACAAAAGATGATCCTATAGAGCCATATTAATTCAGTAACTTTGTACATCACCTATCATGAGTGAGACTACTCCTGCTTGGAGTTTGCTGTGCTACAAAGTTGTTCTTAAAAAAGAAAAACCCTGCTTTTAGTTTGTTGGTTTTGTTTTGTTTTGTTTTTAAATTGCAGTGCAAGCTTTCAGAGGGAAATGAAGGAGGATTTGAACACTGAATGCATGCATAGCACCAAAAGAAGGGCCATCCAGCACATGGATGCCAAGTGTCTTTTTACAGCCCCCATTCAGAGCCAGCACCCAGCTCCCTGGGGCAATGCATGGATGGTAGGCCACACTGCCTGCTGTGACTGTAGGCAGGGGGAGCAAGCCTTCCCCCCTTCCCCAGTCCACACTGTGCTCTGGAGTATTTTTGAGTTATTCTCATCTGTTTTGTGGATTTGGGGAGCTGGAGAGTGGGCTGTGGCAGGCTGGCAGGAGTCAGGAGTTGCCACAAAGGTGAAGCTACGTGCCACATCCCACTGATCCCACATCCCCTCTCCCTGTATGGAAAGTGAGGTGGCTTAGGGACTCTGGCCATCGGGACCTGAACTGCACCCCCAGTCCTCACTGTATCTGCCAGAACAAAGTGATTTCCCTGAGAGAATAGATGAAAAGACTAGTTCAAGGTAATGTGCATGGTGGATGCTTGTTTGCTGTCCCCTCCCCCTGCCCCAGCTGCTCAGGACAGGTAGCACAGAAGCCAGGACTAGTGCTCATTTCCAGAGCTGCAGGCAGGCCACCATGGGAGCTGGCTTCCAAAAGGGGTTTCTACCTTCCAGGATGGTAATTCCATCTTCACCATGTTCTCCCTTCACGCCTAACGCTGGTTTCTTACCCTCCCATCACTCTGGCCTGTCTCCAGCAGCAGAGGACTAACCTGCCAGGCTACAAGTGTGAGCTACTTCAGCAACAGGTGGAGGTTTTGCTGTCCATCTCCATCCAGCTTGTGGGGGATATGTGTACTGGGAATTACCTGGCATATGTCTTGCTTTTTTCATGCTCCTCAATACAAATACAGCACATAAGTTAGATGAAGTCTATCAAAGATGTATTCTAGGCCCCCCAAAGAAACAAAGCTGGAACTTCAAGTAAGAGATGCTCTGAATATTTGGCCCTTTAAACAGCTGTAAATCTTTTCTGCTGCCAAATGATTGAAAGCGACCCAACAAAAGAAAAATAAGGATTTTTTTTTTACTGACTTAGTGAAGGTCTGGCTCAAGGGAAGAGCTGGAAAAGAGGTCTGGTGTAAATAAGACTTGCCCCTTCATATAGACCATTAGATAAAACCATCTGTGTTGTGGAACTGTGGGAAGCCTCCCAGAACAAGTGTAAGGACCTCAAAGTGGTTTTTTGAGGCGTACTGTTATCTATTTTGTTGCACATATTTCTTGGTCTTTATGAACTTTCAGGGGCACTGAGTACACAATGTGCCATAAGGGGAAGGCTTATAGAAAGACTTGGTTAGTCTTCTACAATATTCTTCAAAATGTTTCTTCTCTGAAGCACACTTGTTTTTTCTCTGCCTGAGGTATACATCCATGACACTTACTTGGCCCTGTTCTATTATTCAGTTACTGGTTTGGTTCATTTATTCTCGTTATTGCTAAAAATATTATTAAAAAAACCCCAAACAACTTTTAAGCAAACAACAAAGTTAAAGGTGGTCGACATAGGGGTTTGGCAAGAAATATAGGTGGAGTTTTTCAGGATTGGAGAGTTTCTGTCCCACTTTCCTGAAGAGGAAGGGCCTTTGAATGGCTCTTGTGAAATATGCTGATAGTCTGAGCATCCACATCACCCACTCCCCATGACAATTGCCATCGATTGACCACTTGCAGGCTGTCTCCGCAACAGCCTAGGAATGGGTGAGTCATGGAAACTGAATTCCCCTTCGCCCTGGCTGCCTTGCCAAGCCCTCCGAAGGAGCTGCCTTGACAACAGAGGAGGAGAGCTGCTTTTTCTCATGCTGTGAAGCATTGATCAAACAAAGCTCTCCTGCTTCTACGGACATCAAGGCAACGTTTTTCATGAGTGTTACCTGAATAATGTTGTACTAAGAGAAAAACCTCAAGTAGTGCCGGGCACATTATTTTGCATAGATAATGGATTCTGTGCTACTTCGGGCCAGCAAAAAAGTACCGTATTTGCAATAGCTTTAGAAGAAAATGTTCAAAACAATTGCCATGCTTGGGTGAAGCAGTATCTAAATGCTGGTTTTCATTTCGGGATTATTTTTTTGGAAATCGTATTTGGTTACATTTTAATAATTTCTAAATGAAGCCATCCTATTGGGAAAAAAAAAAAAAAAGACAAATAAATTAACAGATTAAGCACTGGTACTTTTCTTAACAGAGAATTACTATCTGACTGTGAAAAACAGGTTCCATTCGATTAAGAATTTAAATTATTTTTTCTTTGAGATCTGCTTCGAACATAAATCAATTATTCACACAGCTCTGCTACTGCAGCTCAGATATAAAACCAACAAGCCCAAACAGGCAAGTATTCAGAATGTCCCTTGAGGTATTCTCAAGTGGGAAAAAAAAAAAAAAAAAAAAAGAAAAGTAAAAGTGTGAGTTAAAAAAGAAAAAAGTTTAAAGGAATTTTTTTCCCAACATAGGCTACATACTCAGAGAAGGTGAGTCACACCTAAAATGCCATCCCTTTCCCTTGAAAGGAGATTTTCTGCTTTTGTTAGCCCTGCACCCAGGAGAAAGTATGGGGGCCAGGCCACAGCTCGCATGATGCAGGCAGCCCCATGGCTGCACAGGATTTGCCCTCCCTCATGTCCCTCCGTGTCCGTCAGCTGTCCCTGCCCCATGCCATCCTCCCACACCAGCAATTGGCCTCCCCTTCATCATGCTCTCCAGGACGGGTCCTGCAACATTTGGGTGTCTCTTGGAGTCACAGTGCAATGGGTGGACATGGCTGCGTGTAACACTTCAGTTCTGGAGCTTAGCCTGGCTATTTGGAACCAGACTCTTCTCAGTGTCATCCAATAACGGGACAAGAAGCAACAGGAGTAAGTTGGAACACAAGAGGTTTAGGGGAAACACAAGGAAAAAAACTTTTTCACAGTGAGGGTGACAGAGCTCTGGAACAGGCTGCCCAGGGGGGTTGTGGAGTCTCCATCTCTGGAGACATTCAAGACTGCCCTGGATGTGTTCCTGTGTGACTTAGTCTAGGTGATCCTGCTCTGGTGGTGGGGTTGGACTAGATGATCTTCTAGGTCCCTTCCAAACCCTAACATTCTGTGATTCTGTGATTCTGGCTCTTGTGCTGGGACTGGACCCAGAAGTGCCAGGGTCCAAAGTGCTGAGTTACAGATGAGCTGCTGCTGTCTGTGACTCAGCACCAGTGAGAGGTTTTTCAGCTCAGGTGCCTGGGATGTGAGGTTGTAGTGATGCACTTAAATTGAACAGAGGACTTAGAAATGAGAGCTTTCATTAGGAACTGTGTTTCTGTCAGCAAAGCGATAAACAGAGACAACTGGGAGCCCTCCGTGCAGGTACCCTCATCTTGGTCTGGTCCTCTACTCCCACTTTTAAAAGGCAGTCATGGTCCCTGCCAGCTTTTCCTTGTGAGGAACACATTACTAACCTGCGCACTGGAGATCAGTTTAGCTGTAAGTGCTGGGAGAAGTGTCACCATGATGGACTGGTGGAAGGAGGTAATGGAAGGGACTGGTGGCACATCAGTCATCCCACTTCTCCCTGTGTCAAGGTTTTGTTTCTGTGCTGCTCTGTCCCCGGGGCACAAAGAAGCACCTTTGCAGGCCCAGCTCACCTGGCAGATGAGTGGAGGCCACCCTGGGTGGTGGCAGCCCCTGGGACACCCCAGGCAGACGTGGGAAGGGAGAGGGGCGTGCTGAGGAGGCCCTGGTCATTGTCCCCCATTATTAGGTGGGAGGACAGCCTGAAGGATCTGGTTGTGTCTGCCAGGGACCCTGCTCCTTGCAGCAGCACCATGTGGAGACTGTCAGCAGGGTGTGGGAGTGGGCCTGCCGCCTCACTCCCTCTTCCTACAGCCTCCTCTCGCCAGCCTTCTCTCGATGCCTGCCGGACTGTGGGGAACACGATGTCCTGGGTGTTTGTAACCACGCTGCCTCTCACGACTGATTGGAGAAACAATCTCCACTGCAGCGGCAGTTCAGCTGCTGGAGAGGGGTGGTGGTGTGGCACTGCTGGGGACATGTATCTCTTGGCAGGGTGAGCAGGCTGCACTGTCTCTACACGCATGTGAGCCCTGCTTTTCTTTTTGGTGTCAAGCTGACAGTATCTGGGAGGATAATGGGGCTTCTGCTCCAGGTGGAGCCAAGGATTTACTGAATTAGAACAACAGGCCATATAATCTGGGAATCCTCATCTGCAAGCGGCCAAACCTGGGTGCTTCCCAAGAATGCTTTAAACCTCCCTGGAGTTGTGCAACGTTATTTTATAGAGAATGCTGGGAAAACAGTCACTTAAGATTGGAGAGTACAATGAAAAGTGATGTAAATAAAAGTCTAGGAATGACGTTCTGGGAACCTTTCTGATGGCGAGGGCTATGTGATGACACAGTTTTGCAACTCTGTCCTTCGGCAGGTCATTTTCCATGCTTCTGGAGCTGGTGGATTTAGGCTGCTGCAGTGCTCCTTCCTGAGGGCACATCTTAAACCCGCTCAGAGACAACAGCTACTGCAGAAGCACAGTGCTGCATTTGTTCAAGGTGTTATCTCCTTGGGACCATACAATGCTCATGTCCCTCCAGGATCTATTCTGATGGCTCATGGGTTCCTGGATGTAGTTTTGGGTTGCTTCCCATAAACCAAAGTTGAACAGCCCATAATTTGCTTTAATGAGCATCTGACTCTCCATACAGCAGCTTGCAGCAGGAGTTTCTGCACTGGACCCCCTCTTAATAGAAAAGGGATGCTGGAACCCCTGCTTCTACCAGGACTGGTCTGACATTGCTGGTTTTCCAGGGTTACTCCTAAAACCAAATTTTGGAAAGACTGAATTTTGGGGTTAGAAATGAGTCTGCTCTCAGGGATTCTGGGCAGTGCCACTTGACTGGTGTCCTACTGAACCCCTTATTTTCTTATTGCAGAAATCAAATGGGTTTGTTGGTTGTGTTTGGGTTATGCAGAGCCTTGAAAGGGTTTTTCTTTACTCAAAAAAAAGGAAATAAATACAGTTCCTCTGCATCACTGACTAGCTAAGCCAAGATGAGTGTTCTTATGAATGGTGTTGTGGGCTGATGGTTACTGTAAAAAGTCTAGAGCCAAGCTTTGCTCTACACAGAGGTAGGGACTGGTCTGAAAAATGGATCAAATAATGACCAGGTCCTTAAAGCATTTTGGAAGCAGGTTGTGGTTTTTCAATGGGTTTGTAATGTCCTGTGTAAACCAAGCTTGCAGCTAAACTTTAGAAATGGAGGAAATATCTTTGAGTGCTAAAATATAGCATTTTAGTACAAAAGGGCACTCAAGTTCAAAAGGGATCAAAATCTTGTTTCATTCTAGGAATCATTGAAATTATGGAAGAAAAAACATCAAAGAAAAAAACCCCTGAAACAGTACTTCACAAAATCCCAGAAGTAACAGAAAATACTTAATAATATGTTATCAAAAAAAAAAGCTCCATCTTATTTCCAGACAATGAGATAAGAAGATCTGAACACAGCTATTAACTCATGGGTAGATCTGTAACCCTCTGCTAACAGTAACCGCATTAACTGCACTTAAAGTAACTGCAGAGCACCAGACCAGAGATGATGCAGCACTTACACCCTATCTGTGCTTTATTTCAAGTGCAAGTAGTACTTGGCTAGTGG
The DNA here is from genome assembly GCA_025447755.1 of Corythornis vintsioides. Classification (NCBI taxonomy): domain Eukaryota; kingdom Metazoa; phylum Chordata; class Aves; order Coraciiformes; family Alcedinidae; genus Corythornis; species Corythornis vintsioides. The sequence goes on from JAOEGS010010417.1 coordinate 45,330, forward strand.
GTTGGCTGTGGCAGCTTGACTGCAGAGGTGCAAATCTGCTTGCTGCACTGCTTTGCATTTAGTAATATGGAAGGCACTGAAGCCAATTACAGCTGTCTGGCCTGTGTTATGTGTAAGCTGCATATTTGATGAGAGTACATGTCTTGTTAAGACAGGTGAAAACTGAAAGCGTGTGGAGAAAATGAACTAGAGAAGGTTCCTGGCAGTGTTTCTGCTGCAACTTGGCTGTTTGAATCAGCAGCTTGTGATGCTTAACATAAACAAATTGCAAAACGGTCTTAAGAAACATAATTACTTTATGGATTGAACTGGATATCTCAGGTAGAAGATATGCCCAAGACCCTCCCATTTTCAGCAGTAGTAGGGTCATGCCTGGTTGCCACAGACCGACCAAGGTGGTTGGGACAAAACAGCGTAATTCCTTTACCATTGGCACGGGTGGCCTGTCCAGAGCATGTGCTTCATGTGGCACCTACCGTGACCACATGGCTGCACAGCCCTCATCCAGACCTATAGCATCTCCTGTGACACTGATCTTTGCCCCCCTCCCTTGTCACCAAACCAGGAGGTCTCCTTTGCCTGCAGTGCCCTCCTCTGCTTGAGGTTGGGGCTTCAAAGCAACGGCGCTGGTGGTGGAAATCAAACTCAGCCTTCCTGGCTTTCCTGTCTGTTCCTGTCCTGCCCTGCCTCAGAAACTGTTTATCATCCTGAACTACTTACTGTTTTTTTGTGATCTTAAACAGGCCTCGAACTTGGCTTTCTAGAGGTGGAAACACAATGTCTTACTGTAACTCATTTTACCAACCAATCCTATCCTGAACCCAACAATATTTTAATCACAAAATCCAACCTCAAAACCCACAGAATTTTCAGTTGCTGTATTTCATCACCACACAGCTGAAAACAACGGGGTTTTTTTCATCCACCCTTGTTTTTCTAAAGTGAATCACAAACCATGGAACTTAACAGACGGAAAAGGCCCAGTGATGAATTCTCTCTCACTAACCCCGGTTTATCTAGTAATGTCAGGAAGAGTAAAAAACATTTCACCACAGTTACACAGGTAGAGTTACAAGAGTTAAGCCAGGTAGTCCATCTTAAACAAGGCATTGTTGCCTACATTTTTTTTTTTTTTTATGGTACCTATCAGTCAGTCCTTTTTTTTTTAATTAGCCCAAGGAATGGAGCCCTTACCTTTTCCTCAGAAGTCAATTTGACACTCATAGTTTACCACTGTGCTTTAGGTCCTGGTACGTCCTCACTTTGCTGCTATTCTTGACTATGCCCTCTTGAATCACACCAATAAATAATTAACAATAAGGTAACTCTGTGTCTCAGTGGTTTTGCCCACTAGAAAACTGTTAACCATCAAGAGTGTTCTGTAAGGCAGAGACTGGTCTGCATTAGTCGCTCCAATTAATTGGTAAGAAAAAGGGGACATATGAATTTTAGCTCCCAGAGAAAGGCTACAGAAAGTCAAGGCAGAAAGCCTGATCTTCAGGCTGTCACTCCAAAAGCATAGTCACCTTTCTTCCCATGGTGTTTACTGGCAGAATCAATGGGCATTTCACAACCTGGCAAGGTGTTTACAGTTCCCAGCCTCTGCCTACACATGTGCTAGGATAATGGCTCTTGGTATGTGTTTGGTACTTGTGCTGATGAAGGGGCTGGAAGGAAACACTCAGGCCTGGGGGCCTGTCTCATTAACCAGAACTCATTGACACCAAAGTGTACCTGAATCATTCAAGATTTTAAATCATCTATCCAACAGCAGAAGCCTGGCCCTTATGACCAGCTGATGCTTAGGTAAAACATAAGCACTGATGTGTCAGATCTGTATAAAACACCCCAGGTGATCAGGGGTGTCCAAGGTGAGGCCAGGTACAGGTTGATCCTCCCATTAGGTGTTGCCCAAGGCTGGTGCCAATGGTGGCAGTGGCCGTGCCTGGGGCTATCCTAGTGGGGCCAACCCAGAGAGTTTCTCTCCTGGGGTCCCTGGAGGTTGGGACAGATCCAGCCCAGGGCAAATGGTGCAATCAGGCTCTAAATGGGAGTTGATTATCCTCCATCATGTCTGGGAGGGAGGGAGGGACACACTCTCTGTCTTCATCAACTTCATGCATCTTCCTATAAGGGGGTTTGCAAAATTAGTGTTCATAAAACCTCCCCCAGCCCCTTCCCTGAAAGCTACACCTACATTTTTCTCATGGATGACTCATTGTTAAAACAAAATATTTCTCCAGCTAGAGTTTTTTTCTGTGTTATGTATTAGAAACAGATGAACAACTGTCTTGCTATCAGATGATGGTGAGAGAATGCCTGAGTAGGCTAGTGTAGATGAACTTGAACGTGTGAGTACATAGACTTAATCTATTTTCAATATGAGTTTCTCTTTTACCTTTTATACTCCCTTTCAGTTTCTTGTATTTGTTTATTTGTCCTCTTCCCCTTCTGCCTGTGTAAAATGCAGATCCACAAACACTTGCATTCATCTTTCAAGATGACAATATGAAGAGTAATATAAAATTACCTCATCTATTCCTTCATTGATAAACAAAAGAAGAGGATGGAGGTTTTTCATCATGATGCAATAGAAGAGAGATAAACCAGATTAGTTTAAATCGAACAAAGTAAAACATTTGATGAAATAACAGGAAAAGCATCCTCCATCTGTCAGATTGAGGAGTAGCTTGTTTCTTAAGGGCAGTAGCTAAACGTGGCTTTTTTTGGGAGTAATAATGCTGCTCTCTCCCCAGAGTGAGGTGTGTCTTCATCACTTTGATGTGTGTAACTCTGAAATCGGCAGCATGGGAAGCCACTAGGGCAGAGATGTCAGAAATGGTAAAAGGTTTCCTGAGGTGATAAAAAGTCCACCTCTGAGGTTGTTGTGAAGGAAGATTCCAGTGATTGTGTGTGATATTTGAAAGAAACAAACAAGAGAGTTGAGGTTAAGATGAGTTCACATGTGAAGGTCACTCACCTTTAAGTTAACCCCCACTGGAGGGTCCTCTGTAGTTCTGAGCCATTTGGCCTCTTTTAAAAATTTACACTTTGGGGTTAAAAGGAAGCATGCAGAATTGGGAAAAAAAAAAAAAAAAAAAAAAAAAAAAAGGGTGGATTTTGGGCAGTGGCCCAAAAAAAAAGCAGGGTTGGGGAAGGGGGAAGGGAAAAAGATTTGCACTTGGGAAC
>JAOEGS010010417.1:57288-75656 GCA_025447755.1 Corythornis vintsioides
GTTCCTGTGTGACTTAGTCTAGGTGATCCTGCTCTGGTGGTGGGGTTGGACTAGATGATCTTCTAGGTCCCTTCCAATCCCTAACATTCTGTGATTCTGTGATTCTGTGAAACCCAGCTCATGGTTCTACTAAAATGCAATCCATTATCGTAAATAATTCTGTTAACCTCCCTTGCCTGGAGATCCTTCTCCCCACCTTAATACATCCTTCTGGGCAAGAATTCCTGTCTTGCTGTGCAGGTGAGGCACATGGACTGATCACTTCTACTGCACAGGGTAGAGTTAACTATTTCAAAAGATGAGGTCAGCCTTCAAAATGTGCAAATATGTTTTTAATAACCTATCCTCCTACATCTAGTAGTTTTCTCTGCCCTCCAGCTATAGGAGCTCTCAGGGACCCTTGCTGCATGGAGATTTTCCACATGGCTGCTTAGCCTGAGTACAGCTTTACTGTTTTAATCTCTTTCAGGTATCAGCCCATCCTTCTGCAGGCTGCTGTTAGACAATCCTTTTTTTTTTTTTTTTTCAGAAGGATTCCCTCTGAAGAGGGATCAGGTATTTGGCATCTAGTACATCCCCCACTCTCATTTTTCTGTCCTCCAGTCTTTCTATCACAGTTTGTGTCATCAGGACTGTAGTCAAAGGTATGATGAGACATGGTGGGGCGGGGATATGTCACAGTTGTCCCGTATTTTGCCTGGTTGGCCCATGCTAGCAAACAGGCTTGTTTTGCTAATGTGATCTGAATCAGTAAATCTATTCCTCATATAAACATAGCTTTAGATAGGGGGATGCACTGGTAGGGAGAAACTTTTTTTCTAGGGACCTTTCATTAATGTTGGGAGTCATATATTCATGTGCACATGGGTGTGCAAATGGTAGCTGCTGCTCCTTTGTTCACCCCATCCTTCTCCACTCATTCGGGGTCTCATGCAGAGCTGGCAAATGCAAGTTCAGTGAGGCTTGTACCTGGTATTAACAGTGGTTACATGTGCAGGACAATAGCGAACTTGTCTTGTTTGGGGGATTTAACACACCGGTCCTGTCCCCTCCCGTCAGCTCTTTGACAGCTAGACAATACTCACCTCTTCCTTCTTTTCAAGCACGGTGGGTTTTGGTTTTGTTTTGTGACAAGTAGTCTCCAATGATTCCTTATAAAAACAAGTAATGTCTTGGCCATGATCTCTTGCTTTTTAGATGTGATACATTAGGTACCTCTGTGCATCAGTCTTTTGTGACACGGGTCACACTTGATTTAGACATATTGACATGAGGAAGAAGACAACACAAACCAAGATCCAGTGTCTGAAAGCACAACAAATTCAGACCAGAGGTCATGTTAAGTGTGACTGAATGTGAGGATGCTGTGCTATTGGTGCAATTTGCCCACACTGAGAAGGAAGGGTTTTTTTCTACCATGGGCAATTGTCAAATTAATGTTGGCTAACAACTGTATTAGAGAAGGCCTACACAGTCACTATGGTTTGCTCCTTCTTACGGTGTAAGTTTCACAGTATCACAGTTTATCAGCAGGGTATTCTGTTACTTGCTCTATGATCTAGGTCATTGCTTTAGTTTCACAGCATTTTGCAGTAGTGAACACTTCTCATTTTAGGGTCTAGGAGGCACCTGGGGTCTCAGGCTAAACTAAGACCCATGCAAGGCTGTCTTCTCTCTGACAACTGGCTGACACTGCAAAATGCACAGGAACCCTAACAACAAAAGCAGCAGAATGGGAAGGAAGGCAACTCACATCTAGGCAAGTGGCCAGCCTTCTCTGCTTGTTCCTTTGAGTGTCCCCTTCTGAAGCCCCTGCTTGTATGGCCTTACTATCAACTGATGCTTTAGCTGTTCATTTATGGTGAATCATAACTAAAGGGCTGCAAAGCATTATCTGAAATTTACTTCCTCTTGGGCAACAGAGAGCCCATCTGAACTCCTTCCCCTTTTGGCTGCTTACGCGGCTCATTTGAAAGAGCACCATTGTGGTGGGTTCCCACTGCCGTGCTCACTCACCGTGCCATGGCTGTGGCTTCCTCAAGCACCGAGCGTTTCGAGTTATCTTTACTGGTGAGATGACTATGTGATGACAGAAGATGAGCCAGAGTTTCTCTGCAGGCAGGAGTTCAGCATGAGCACATTACTAGTGAATTTTGAGGGTTTTTTTGTACATATGAAAACTAAAACTTGTTCCCTGCTCCATCAGCCTAGTCTGTTCTGCCTTCAAACTCAGCAGGTCAGCTGAGAGGGGAGCCAGCAAAAAAAGCACCCAAATGAGAAGTTTTTCTAACAAGCAGTTGAGAGGAGTTAGAATAATACTTCTGTCTGTAAACATCTCTAGCATTTGGGACTATGCAAAATTCAGATCTGGGTTAGAAGAGTTTATAATTTGCACCCATCACTTACCGTAAGGACAGGAGGTTAAACAACTGACCAGCAGAGACTGGACGTACCTAGGTGGACCCAACAGTTGGTAAGAGGTGGAAACAAAGGTGATGCTTCTGATTTTTCCTATACCAAGAGAAATCAGCAGTGCTTCCATTCAGGCACTCAGTTGTTAAAAGCATGTAATTTGGGTCTTGGGCAAGTGAAAAGTTTGATATAGAAAGCACCTTGGCAAGAACAGCACCAAGCGTTGGCTATGTAAAACCTAGAGAGTTCATAGGATGTAACTAATCAACTAAGAGAAACCATCATCTCTCTTTTTTTTTTTTTTTTCAGGGAAAAAAGGGTGCAGAAGCTGGGCTAGATATACGAGGACAAAATTGTGAAGGTCGAGCAGCAAAGCATGATCCAGTTATCAAGAGACATTAAAGTAACAAGTAGGTTTTCCATCACTGCTTTAACATCAAGAGGAAAACCCAGGTGACTAAAAATATGCTGTCCAGCAGGGAAGAAAGGCTATGGAGTGGTCACAGCTAGAGTCCTGGGGTGTTTCATACCTTTCCTGCATTTGTTATTGCTTCAGACAAACAGCTCAATCAGTGTCACCAGGAGGTGAGGTCACAAAGCTAGGACAAAGACCAGGTGAGAAGATCCTTCAGATAGTGTTCAAGTCAGTTGGGCCAGATTAATTTCATCCTAGGGTAGTTGCTTCAGCCAGTGATTTAACCACAAAAGCTCTGGACATAATCTCACCTAGCTTCTGGGATGTCACAGAGCCCAGATATTGTACTTGGAAGCGTGGAAAAGTGCAGACATAATTCCAGTCTTTAAAAGGGAAAAAAGGAGGAGCCAGGGAATACATATTGTTCAGTTTAACTTCAATTCCCGGAAAAATATTGGAACAAACAATCAAACTTTGGTAAGCACCTAAAACAAAACAAAGAGATGAATAATTGCCAGCATAGATTTGTCAAAAAAACAAATTGTTTAAAATGGGTTGAATTTCCTTTCATGACAGAATAAAAAGAGAGAAACAATTGTAGTCCTATATTTTGATGGTGGTGAAGCTTTCATCACAGTGCAACGTGGTACTCCTAAGCAAATTAAAGGAACCTGTGTTAGATGGAGCTGGTCTAGGATGATGCATTATTGATTGGAAAATGCACAGAGAGAATAATTATTAGTCATACTTTAAAAAGAGAAAGGTGGATCAAGAAGAGACGCTTTTGAGTCTATATTGGGACAGACTGATTTAAGGAGATTATGAACAGCTTGGACAGTGGAATAGACAGTACCATATTCTTGGCTACCACAGAGCTGGAAAAGGACTATGGATATACTGAAATATAAAGCTACAATTAAAAAAGTATTTTGACAAATAGTCTTAAAAATAGAATTCATTTCAGTAAGGACAGTTCTTAGTTTCTATACATGGGCATCACCAGGAATAATTAATTCTATTTATATAGGGTGGTGAATTTTTGCCTAAGTAGCAACTCTGCATAAAAAGATCGGAGAGATGTTCTAAGTCACTATCCAAATATGAGTTAATTGCTAATGCAAAATGGGCAAATGCCCTACTAGGACATGTGCATAGGCATGTACCTTACAAATAATCCTTCTGCTCAGCTCTCTGTGGGGCTGCAGTTGGACTATGATGTCCAGCCCTGGGTGCTGTGCTCAAGACAAGGTCCAGAGGACAGCTGGGAGATAATCAGAGGTCTTGAAAAACAGAGCTAGGAGGGAATAATGAATGAACTTTCTTTAGTTTAGAGAAGACTGAGGGAGATAGGATTACTGCTGTCAAATATGTTAAAGGTGGCTGGGAAGGGGAATAAATTGTTTTCTGTATCTGTGATGGATAGGACAAGCAATGATCTTAAATTACAGAAAAGGAGACTGAGGTTGGATGTTCCAAGGCAGCAAACAGTAAGAATAATGACACAAAAGAAGTAACTGAGGAGGGTATGGAATTGCTGTCCTGTGTTTAGGAAGAGGTTATACAAGCATTCGCCAAGAATGACGTAAGTATAACGATCCTGCCTTGGGACATGAGTGTGGACTAAGTGATCCTCTGAGATTCCTTTCAGACGTATAAGTCTCTGCATCTCTCCTGGCTGCTGGAGGAAGCAAGGCTGACATTGTGGGACATTGCAAGTGCTCCACATTTGTGATTTGTAATGCTCTCATTTGTGAGTGAGAGCCAAGAGTAGTCCTGCAGGCGTTGTATGTGCTGCTTTCTGGTTGGGAGGAGAAAGGCTGCAGTGGCAGGTAAAGTCACTGAAGACTGAAACATCCATGCATTACGAGACTATAGTTCTGTGTGTTTTATCTCAGATTTAAATGTCTCTGGCCCTTATGTGGTGATGATACGTGACACTAACCTTGAAATCATCGCTCTGTAGAAACCAGTCTGTTATACTGAAACGCTCTCACTCTGACTGTTCCTACTCACAGCCTCTGCATTGCTGAGCAGAGCTGGCCAGCCAGATCTGTTTAATTCAAGACTACTTGCTTCCATTTTGGTGGGAACTGGGGCCCAATTCAGCCCTGGCACTGGTGACGTAGGCTGGCATGAGCAGCACTGAGGCTGCTGCTGTCTCCATCAGACGCTGGGGAACAGAAATGTGAGCAATTGTGTTTTATGTGTAGTCCCCATGGGCCATTAGGGACAGAACTTGCTAAAGATTATTTTCCGCGAGCGCTTCCAGAAGTTTTTGCTTCTCTAGGAAACCAATGGAAGAGAAATGGAAAATAATATAAGCAGGAAGGACAGAAATACACTTTTTTTGTTTGTTTGTTTCTAAAGACAGCTTTTACAAACATCGGTATATAAATAGAACAAAAAAAAAAAAAATAAAAGGAAGGCTTATTTTAAAAAGGTGGCTAACTCAATGTCCCTTGAAAAAAAAAGCAGAGAGCAAACACTGAAGTCCTTTAACTCTGTGTCATAATTTATAGCAGGTTTCCAGTTGTGAAATCTCTCAGCGATGTGGGACAGATGTTATGGTGAGGAAAATAAAACAAACACACAACGGGATGGGAAACGCAGAGAAGATGAAATGACACTGTGTTGTAAGCCTTATGGGAAGTCTCTAAACTGCTTTCCAAAATACTGTGCTGGTGAGCAATTAGGAAGCAAGAAGAGCTATATAAACAGAGCCACTAGAGGTCTGTAACCAGTCCCATGCAGTTTCCATAGAGAACATCACTCTCAAGGGCAACTTCGGGGAGGGGACTTTTTCTGCCCACCATCTTCTAAATGATCCCTTTAATATTCTGTCCAGAGACATTTACGCAAGAAATGCACACCAATGGAGGTTTTCCAGTGCTTGTTCCTGTTCCTATGGCAGTAGATCAAAGGTAATAACAATACAGAGTTAATTAATTCAGGAGAAGGAATTCCCACTTGCAGTGATCTTAATCCATCAGAGGAGGGAAGGTGTCAATCAGAAGGGCAAAGGTGCTGAAACTGGCATGGACTTGTGGGTTGTTGGGGCTTCTTACCCCACTAAAGAGTTCAGGAAGGGAGTTAAACAGTAAAGGTCACCCAAGCTTCAGAAAAAGTAGAGGTTTATATTTAACCAACAATTTATAAGTGTGTGTGAACCATCCAGCTGCAGAGAACCTGGACAAAACCTGGGGCTATAGTCTTGTAAAAAGAAACCTCTCCAAGGCAATTGTATTTCCCTGTCCTGGTCAAGTTCACAGAACATCCTTCTCAGCCTTACTCCAAGTACTCATCCCCACATCAAAGACCAGCAGCATCCTCAGTGGCAGCAAAACCTGCCTAAGAGAAGGTTGGGGATAATCTCATCTTCACCTGCAGCCTTCCAACTTAGTGTAAATCATAGGAGCAGAGAAAATGATTGGGAAGAATTATTGACTTATACACAGACCTGTGCAGGCAAAAATCCCTGGACAGAGCTAACAACAAATAAATGAAGAAAAGACCTTTTGGGACACAGAGGCACCAAGGTACCTGGGCTTTCTAGAATGCCTTACGGACCAGAAGGAAAGAAGAGAGGAAGTTTCTTGATTTTACTTGAGCTAGAAATTACCATGCTAGTAATCTGATGTAAATCTAGAATGGGGGATCTTAAATAGGCCAGCAGAGAATGAAAAAGTGGAAAAGATGATTACTTGCCTATCAAAAGTACATTGTCTCTGAGTGGACATAACATAGGAGAAAGGACCACACATGAAGCAAAATGTTATGGAATGCTGCTGATGTTAAATGGATTAATTTATTCAAATAATGTCTTCAAAAGACACCTGACTAGGGCAAGCCGATGATTTGTCTACCGCTCTGTAAAATAGGCATTAATTAGAAAAAAAACAGATAAAAAGGGACTCATCTAGATTTGATGACCTTGTCTGCTGAAGGCATCTTAACCGTATTTACAGAAATTGAGCAATTTTTTCCTACCTGTGGCCTGTCTCATCTTTAAACTGAAGCTGACACCAACCCAATGTCAGAGAACTTAAAGACTCTGACATATGAGAAGCATTACATTACAACATCTTAGAGCCAATCTTGTGGGTTTTAGCTGGAACCAACCATGCACTTCCCAGCACCACACATGGTAAATGTTCTTACCTACACAGAGACCTCTGTGTGTCCATTCATTCAGACACACCATCTGTGCCCACACTGGGGATCACGCCAACCCATGTGTGTGTGGTTTCCCATCTTATATGTTTTCACTGAAAGAGGAAGGTGAGGAAGAATGAGCTTTTTGATTTCTAGGAATGCCCTGAACCGTCGTGTTGTATATAGATCTGGAAAAAGGAAGTCTTGCCATGTAGAGGAGAGTGTGGGGGCTCTGAAGAGGACAGCCCTTTATGCCAGTAATAATTTAATTTCTCTGTTTGCTGGATATTGCCCCATTAAACCACTTGCAGCATGGCCAAGGACATGCTATATAAGGCCTAATTACACTTCCTTACAAAACTCAGTAGGAAACCCCTTGACACATTGACTTTTTTTTTTTTTTTAATGGGTTTATTATGTATCATTTGTTCTTCTGTTTCCTTGGGATTTATATTTTTTCAAAGTCTTTTGCAAGAGTTCAGTCCCTTTGCTAAGACATTACAAGACACATGAGCTTTCTCATACTGTACTGGGTCAGACTCCAGAACTGGTTAGTCTGGTCTCACATAAAGCACTCCCTTGGGGCTGCAGGGCTTGGCAAAAGTCCAAAGGCCCAGCTTAACTACAGCCAGTCTGTCACACACAGCCAGTGTGCAGGAGAGGACATCGAGAGGACAAAAGCCCCAGGCAGGTAGGACCCATGTGCTGTAACAGAGGGAATGGGATTAGTCTCAGCCTCAAGAAGTTTCCAGGAGATGAGGTGATGCCTGCTAGTGACATTGCTTTTGAGATAGATCTTAAAATTCATTATTTAAAGAGCATTATTTTGGTATCTTACGTACAGCAGGTTTTTGGCACCGATGCCCCTCATCATGGCAATTCAGACATTATCAGAGTCCACCACTATAATTCTATGGAGAATCTTTGGACTACTTGCTTCATAGCTGGAACTTGGAGCCAAAATACTTAATGTAACATGAGCTGCAAAGGTTTGCATGTTATTAAGCAAGCAAGCTGCAGCTTGCTGTCTTCCCCCTTCTTTCTTGAGGTTGGCTAAAGTACTGAAAATATGACACATGCACATTGACTTTTAGGTAGCTTCACAAGAACATATCTATACAGTGTAATTTTTATGTTAGAAACACATGAGAAGAACGTGTGAAGCCAAGGAAAGTATGCAAAGACTCACAATAGTTCTGCATTTAATGATATTGGGATACAAGGCCGGCACACCCCATGGTAGTACACAAGCTCCTGGTGTTCTGAGCCAGCCTTTGAGAAGAAGGCTGAAGAGCATTTGCCTCCTGTGTGCCATTTGTCTCATCAGGAACGTGCTAAAACCAAATCATTGTATATGTGTAATGATGGCTGGAGCTGGCCCAGTCCCCATGTGTGTAAGATTAAGGCATTCTGCTTTTGATGGTCCCTGATAACACTGAACTGTCTGTTATAGATGGCTTGGATTTTTCTCAGGGACCTAATTGGTAAGGGCAGGCTGATACCTACACTGTGAACTACCATACCTTAAAACATTGGAAATTTTTTTTTTTTTACCTTAAATTTGAGGTTTTTGAGGAGGAAAAGGTCCCGATATAATTTATTTTTTAAGGCATAAATGCAGCATTCCAAGAAGTATTTTTACTTGTAAGATAGAGATTGACACTCAGGTAGATCTTCAGTTAGAACATCTTTTGTTGGAATCAGTGCTTTTCCTCTACCCTTGCCTTTCTCCTTTGCAATCCCAGAAAATGCAGGGAGTGCTACATTTCTGTAGGTTGCCCTAAAATAATAATCCATTTTTACCTCAGCTGCATTAATGAAGCCCTTTAAACAACAAGGGTAGTGCAGTAGGTGCTTACATGAGCACTGTTCAGCCACGTGTCTGTACTCCAGATAGCAGGTTGGTTGGTTGGTAAGCAAGCAGACAGGTCTCCCAAGCTAGGCTAAGTATTCCAGGTACCACTTTCCCATACCAGATGTCTCAAAGAGCTGTTACAGGAGGTGATGATCAGGCTTCAAGGATAGCTTTTGCTTTCTCCTTGCCCTTGTCATACTCCAGACTTCTCTCCCAGTGAGGAAAATGCTATTAGGTCATTTTGGTGCTTCTGTAAACTCCCATTTTCTTTATCAATCCTCTTGTAGCTTGCTAGGTCCCAGTGCACTGGAGTTATTGACTAGGTGTATAAAATAAAGGTGGATAAATGAGTGGCTAGATCACGAAAGCATATTCTTGTTGACTGGACATTTTGTTTTGCAAAGCTGATGAGACAGTCTGAATCATACTGTTCCTCCCACACAGAAATCCTCTTCTTCTACAGTTATACCTCATATACCTAATAGCTAAGTAATCAGCATAAAGCAACTTCTCCACAAAGCTGGGGAAAACCCTATATCCCAAGTAGCAGAAAGTGGCTAATTGCCACCCTCTCCAGCTTTAGTCCCATACTGACATCTTGGACATTGACACCATGATAAAAATGAGAAACACTCTTGGAAAATAATAGGATACAAAAAGTGATTATATTTCCCTTAGCCAAGAATAACTGAAATGGCCTGTTAATATTTGGGTTACTTCACACACTTTCACATGAACCTTGCTGGGAGAGGAGCAGTGGTGTAACAAAAGCAGAAGAGGTTGTGGGATCATTCAAATCCACCTGCTGCTTCTTAAGGGCTTGTTTGATTAGAGAGGTTGGAGATGGAATCATCACCATCTCCCCTGTAACTCATGCCTGAAGTTCACATCTATCTCAGCAGGTGAGTGAAAGATTTCTGAAGCATCCCAGGCACTGGCAGGCTCAGTGTCCTCATATCCTTTCAGCAGCTTCAAGGCATACAAAACAAGCATCATTTTGCTTACTGCCCAACAGAGCCTCTCTGATGTCCCATCCCACAGTTGCACATGAAACCCAGCCAGTGGTCACCACTTTGGGCAAACAGGTGGGAAGGAGACAGACGGCTGGAGCTCAGGAAAATTTGGTGGTATCTGATGGGTAGGTGGCCAGGAGTGACCAGGCACTTTATCTGGCGACTTGTATGCATGTGTTGCAGCGTGTATCAGAGGTCTGGGGTGTTGATCAGCACTGCAATACAGGATAAAGAAGAAAATTTGGGCAGCATATGGAAGAGATTCAGGTTGCGAAAAGGTGGAAAGAGCTGATGGTCTTCTGTGTGCAAGAAGGAAACTGTGACAGGAACTGCCACTCTTTTGGATGTCTGGGAATACAGGGGCTGAGAGTCCTATAGTTAAAGCTTATGGGTTTAAAACACTGAATTCAGTGCATTTTCATAGAGCAAGTCTAGTCCAGCAACTTCCATACTGGTTTAACTGTGGCCAAAACACTCCTGCAGAACAGTCCCTCGCTCCTGGCACCAGCTGTGCTCTGCCATTACCACCCCAGCCTTCTCCACCTGAGCTCTTAGCCTGTCTGGGCAGTCACTGGCCCTGATGCCAGCCCATTGTCCCTCCACAAGAGCACCCGCCTGGCACCTACCTCCACGGTGCCCCTGACTCCCAGCAGCAGCTGCCTGCCAGTCTCATAGTTTATTTTGGAGGCCTGTGCTAATCCCCTCCACCCTTTCTTTACAGTACCACAGCCGCTTCCAGCTTGTGATAGTGGACTGGCCGCTAGGTGACCCTGTCTTAGTGTAAATATTTTGCTTTTGCTGAAAGGAAATATGACATACATTTGGAGTGGAAAGCATCCAGAGCCTGGAACATCAGGAGCCAGACCTCTTGGAAGCCTCTGCAGTGGTGGTCTTAAGGTACCTGCTTTGTCAAATGCATCGGACTTACCCTCTCACCGTGCCCTGACGTGGGGGTTAAACCGCTTTGCCTCATGGTGACAGAGCAAGCACAGCTGGGGGTCAGTGGAGCTGGAAAGAGTAAGGAACGAGATGCCCATGCTCCCCTGGCATGCCTGTAGTGAAAGGACAAGGGGTAATGGGTTTAAATTAGAGAAGAGTAGATTTAGACTAGATATCAGGAAGAAGTTCTTTACCTTGAGGGTGGTAGAACAGTGCAATAGGCTCCCCAGGGAGGTGGTTGAGGCACCATCCCTAGACATATTCAAGGTGAGGTTGACCAAGGCTCTGAGCAGCCTGGTCTAGTTGAAGGTATCCCTCCTGACTGCAGGGGGGCTGGACTAAAAGACCTTTGGAGGTTCCTTCCAGCCCTAGCCACTCTATGATTCTAAGGGCTGGAATAGCTGCATTGTTTTGCTTTGGGTCCAGAGACCTTTTCTTTCCCTTGAGAGCACTGAATAGCACTGAAAAAGAGCTCAGCAGACATGAGCAAGGTCACAGCACATGGCAGTAACCTGAGTCTCTCTGGACTTACCAGGCTGACAACAATAAAATATTTTACTAGTTTTATCACGGTTCTGCAATTCTTCAGGGGTGAAATTCCAAAACACTGGAGGTGACACTTGCTCATACTCTCCCCCATATCTTGCCACTTGTAACTACCTAGCCTACCTAGTTCAGATCTCTGTGGGGAATTACTGAAAAAAGTTTGTTTGACCCTACACAAGACCTGGGAGACATTCAGAAGACACAACAGCAAAAGCAAGTTGGCCTGTATATCCCAGGAATGCTCAAAATTCTAAAAAGCTGAGAGTCACCTCCACCATCTTACTCATAAATTGAGTGAGATTGTTAACAAATGCCTACATGTACCAGCCTAACCTTCTGATCAAGGGTATAGTCCCATCATAGGCTGACAATATCCAGTACAGCAACACTATAGTCCTCACCCACCACCGGTAATGATAAACACCACCACAGGGAGCACACAGTAAGTACATAGAGGTATTTATGTAACACCACCACACAAACAGTTGGACCAGCCTTGTCAATACACACTGGTTAGCTAATATAAAAAAACCACATATGACAACATTGTTTTAACACATTTTTGCCAGACTTGCCTTTATCTCAACCTTTCACACCCCATGCTTTATGTCAAAGAAGAATGGTCATGGTTTAACCTCTCCTAGCAGCTAAACACCACATATCAGCAAACCTCCCCACCTCCTCTCCACCTCTCCTGTGGGATGAGAAGAAATTAGGAGGAAGAAAAAAAGGTAAGACTCTGGGGATTGAGGCAAGGACAGCTCAATAAAAGACCACAAAGAGAGGAAAACAGTTCTAATGATAGTACTAATAAAACAACAGACAAAGCAAGTGATAGGCTCTACCTGTGCCACTTCCCCTGCTATGGCCACACTGAAGCACATTGAAAACAGACCCTAAAACCTTGGCCCACCCCTCCCCTTATATAGAGGCATGACTCAGTATGGAATCAAATATCCTACTGGCTGGTTCGGTTGTTTATCCCAGCTGTGGCCCCTCCCAGCTGCAGCCCTTCCCAACTGCTTGGGCCAGAACTGCTGGTGATAATTAACCTGAACCAAACTCAAGAGAGTCACATTTGCAATCACCTGCCTCAGTCTGCCTGGCTGTAGCTTGTGCTTAAGAAGAAATAGTAATATGATGCTTAAAGGCATGTTATATGAAGTATCTAGTGTTGCATTTTACATCTGATAAATATTAATTAATTTTCAAAGGACAATTTCAAAGTACAAAAGGTGCTGCTACTTCATGCATTGGCTGGAGAGAAATCCATCTTTCACATTTAACCATAATCTCACTGAGTTACACATTTGACTTGGCGTGGCTGGTTACCAAGGAGTAGTGTCTGCCTGTTCGGCACCCCTCCCTGCTCTAGTGAGGTGCCGACCTCCTGCAGCAGAGCTAAGCAGCCTACCCAGCCACTCAGAGAGCCAGATTATCCATAATGGGCAAGATGCACCAAGTCAAAGATTTAATTTTGGTAAGCATCCAGAAATTAAAGCACTAACTTGTTGAGGTTTTAGGCTGTGCCCAGGCCCTGTCCTGATAAGCTCTGTGAGCTTAATTATTGACCTTTGTTTCTCCAGACAGTAAAATTTGTTATGGAGAAAATGCATGTGTGCTGGGTTCACTTGTGAAAGGCTTGACTGTAGATAATTTAAAATCAAATTACAGTCACGCAGTCTGCCATTAAATCAAAAAGAGAAGGTTCCCTTTCACAGGACAATGCTCCTCATGCGCTAAAATAAAAGCTGAACCAACTGCACAGTAATGCTCAACCAGTCCACAAAACCGTAGGGAGGCACATTGACTTTTTAGGAAGATCCCTGGTGAATGTTAAACAAACCCTGACATTCCTAGTGCTGCTGCTCAGAATCAGCACTTTGCTTCCTGGCACTTGGGGAGATGTCTAAACAGCTCTTGCACAGTCGCTGACACCATTGCTCTGAATCCTGACTGGGAGACCTTAGAAATGAGTCACTGAGAGGGGAATTAACCCGTTACTAATTAGAGCAGGCTGCCAGTGTGCTAAGGCGAAAAGCAGGAGAGAAGGAAGGTGATGAACTAAAAATGTACAGGTTTGGATTATGTCTTTTTTTTTTTTTTTTTTTTTTTTTAATTAGAAATACTCACATATATATTCACACACACCCCCTCTCTGTAGCCAAAGAAGCAACAAGCTGTTGCAATCAATGTGTGTGCCACACAATCCCAAGCAGGATGCTATGTTCATAGTAGAACATAATGTAGGAAAAAGATGAGGTGGGAGACCTCAAAAACCCCTAGTCCCTTGAGCATTCTATGGTGCTCTGGCAGCTGTAACCCCACTCTGCTAGTACTGGTACCTGCAGCTGACTTGGAGAAAGGAAGAAAGTCTCCTATGGGAATAATCATGTTGTGTCCATCCAAGGTCCTCACAATTCACAAACTTGCATGCACTCAAAGCAGAGTGCTATTCCTTACCTTTTGGCCTTGTTCAAATGTTTTGCTAAACAAAACCGCTCCTACATTTCCTGTAATCTATAGAATTACTTTTACTGTTAACCTCTCAAACTGCCATAGCTATTTCTGATGTTGTGGTTTCTTGGTTAGAAGGCATGTGGGCTACTCGCTGTTTCTATTCAATATTCAAAGTTACGCTGTCACAGTGAGCAGTGTGCCTGTGGAAAGCATGTCTGTGGGAAGTCACGGAGGGGCACATACCTTAGTGTGGGTCAGCTGCTCTTATATGTCTAAATTTGGATCTACAACTGGAACTCATATTGAAGCTCCTGCTCCTGGACTCATGTTGACCTCCTAACTCTTTGAAATCACTACCAGCAACAGTGCCCTCCAAGTCACTTTCATGCTTGTCTAAAAAACCTTGTGCAGTAGAGCTATGGAGAGACACTTCTGGCTGTGGCAGCTTATGGTTGTCTTGTGCTACAGCAGTGCCCATGCCAATTGTTGCTGTATCTCCTGAGAGCAGACAGAGGGAAGGGTCCTTGTGTCACAGGGCTGAGAAACAGTCAGTGCCAGGTCAGCAAGGTGCAAGTCTACTAACTACATGAAAGGAGGTTGTAGAGAGGTGAATGTTGGTCCCTACTCACAAATCATAACTGATAGGACAAGAGTAAATGTCATCAAGTTGTATGTACCAGGGGAGATTTAGGTTGGATATTAGGAAAAGCTTCTATACCGAAAGGCTTATCAAAGACTGGAACAGACTGCCCAGGGAGGTAGCTGAATTGGCATCTCTGGATGTATTTAAAAGCCTTCTGGATATGGTGCTCAAGGATATGGTGCAGTAGTGGTACTGGTAGAGTTAGATAACGATTGGACTTGATAATCTTAAATGTCTTTTCCAATGTGAAGTCCATCAACTCACTTCTGCCACAGATATGCAATGCTGGGGCAGGCTGAAGGAGCTCACAGCCATTACAGTCAGGCTCAGTTCCCTGCCTGGATGATGACAGACCTGTTTCCCATGACAGACTTTCTGTTTAACAACAGATTAACTGAATTCTTTTGAGCTTTTCTTGTGCTGAAAGGACATGGCCCAAAGCAGCTGAAAGGACAGCCTAGTTATCCAATACTAGCAGGTCTTTTTGATCTCCTTTCCCTTTGACATTGTCTGAGGTGCCCTCCCCCCCGCCCCCCCCCCCGCAATGTAAATTCATTCCTTTTTTAATGCAGCTGGTTTGGATTTGTGAGGAGGGTAAAGTGCCAGCCACCTAAAAGGCGAGCCAGAAGAGTTACCATCTAAGAGACTAGCTGGTGGAGAGGTGATTTTAACTGACAAAAAAACGTGTTGGGAGTAGTTTGGTTATTTTGGGGTGGTGGTGGTGTTGGTACAAAGAGCTCTGGACTCAGCAGAAACAGCTAATTCAGACGAGTACCAAAAGTGATGCCAGCTCTAGATAAACTTTGCTGCTCTCCTTGCAGTTTTCATCCCAACTTGTCCCAGTCAGTACCAGGATCTGCTGCCAGTTGCACCTCATAAATTAAAAAAGCCCAGGAGAGATTTGTCATATATTTCCTATGTGTTTGCTTTGAACAAGGATGTGTCTCACATCCAGAGTCCAACTCTGCTGTGCCAGTTCAAAAAGCCAGCTTGATGTTACACTGCCTGAAATGAGAGCAGGCGCAGCCATCAGCCTGAGAAGCAGGATGAATCATAGAATGGTTTGAGTTGGAATGCACCCTAAAGATCATCTAGTTCTAACCCCATCTGCCATGGGCAGGGACACCTCCCACTAGATCAGGATGCACAAAGCTTCATCCAGCCGCGTCTTGGATGCATTCAGTGATGGTGCATCCACGTCTTCCATGTCTATCAACAGCAGAGATGCTTGAAGATTGCATGTACTCTGCAACTTTCATTCTCTTTTGCAGAATAATATGAAAATAGGTTTTAGCCTGTTGCCTGCAGGGAAATGGTTTTGTAATGGAAGGAGCACCCTGCACTAAATCAACAAACGAGAAAAGCTGTGTTTGTTTTTCCACATGCTGGAGGTGAAGGTGCAACCACACTGGGGTTTCACATCCTCTCCATTTGACACAGGGCAAGGGACAGGCACAGACACACATAGAGCTGCACATCTACGTGGAGGGAGCATGTAACCAGAACAACACAAGCTTTGGTCTCTGCCTTTTCTCTGCACACATGCGCTGCCCTGCCCTGCTCTCTATGTTGTGCCAGTGGAGTGGGAGATGGGCGGCTCTTGGCACACCTGGCACTCTCCCCCCAGGCTGTACATTCATGGATGCCTTAAGCCACCCCTTGCCACCAAATGGAGCTGCCTTGGTGTTTCAGTGTCTCTGCCTACTTGTTTCCACCCCTCAGCTCTTGTGCAATCACACTGAAGTGCTGCATCAGTGAATACAACAGAACTACAACCAGCCAGTGACTACAAAAGCGAAACTCTTTCCCAAAGCCAGATCTGTTCCCTGCTCCAGTTCACTGTCTTGCACTGGAAGTGATCCTCATGTGCTGCTTTTGGCAGTAAGGCTGCCTTATGTGGACAAGGTGTTCATGGCCTCCTGGCCTGGGGAGAGGGATGACCCAGATGTGGGGAGGGCATCACTATCTCCCTGGGTGGGTGGCAGAGGAGAACAGTAAGTGTGGTTGAATTAATGAACCAGAAGCAGTGATGCTGGTGGAGGTAGTTTACACAAATGCACTTCAATGCAGCTAATTTAACATAGGGTGGGTATTTTTGCTTCCTGAGTGCAATACAGAACAACCAGTGTAATTTGTTTACATGCTACGTACACTTTGTCGGCACATCCAAAGGAGTGCACCCAGCACAGGCAGAGACTCAGTGCTGATTTGGAAAAAGAGAAGTTATCTAGCCAGACAGAGGGATTTCTTCCTCCCTTCAGCTGCATTCCAGAGACAGTCAATTATTTGGAAGTATTCTGTGTGCTTAGTCAGTGCACAGGGAGTATCTACAAAGGCAAGGGCAGAAGTCAGTTTACATTTTAGTCCTGTCTTATACAGAAGTATTTTCCTTATCTATATATTCCCAGAATTTGAACCATTCAAAACCAGGAGAGTCATCCCTCTCCTTGTCTAGGACACCTGATGCAGAGTTATGCTTATGTTTTTCACATATATTTCCTGTTGGCTCTCTTTGCTCCTACAAGATAGAGAGGTATTTTTGTGTGCATCTGTGTGTGTCTGTGTATGTGTTAGGACAAGTACTCCTATGCCTATACAAGTAGTTGTAGACACATGCAGATATGTATGTGCCCATACAGACCCACATTACTAGTCATATTTACATCTGCCTATATACATGCCTATCCTGCCCTGCAATCAACATACACCCAGGTTCAATGCAAGCAGCCAATTGTTACTTTTTTCTCTCCTGAATTGCCAAATGCTGGAAGCTGCAGGCTAATGATTGTGGCTACCCTGATTCCCAGGTTTCTTCTGCAGTTGGCAAGTAAGTGGCACTGCAAGTTTCCTAACAACTGGGATGAAGTTTTGTATAAATCACCTTCTAGGCATTAGACGTTTCCCAGCAAAAGAGGGGGGCAGGCGTTTAGAAGAGGGAGGGTTGCTTTCTTTGATGTGGGGATTAGTTCACATGTCAGTGTTATCCCTTTTTTTATAATATGTTGTGATTTATAGAAGGGTGGCTATGAGAGATAGCCAAGGGGACACCCACGTGGGACTCACTGACAGACACCACCTCCTAGAAGATACCTACAACTAAAGCAGCTGGCATCAACAAAAAGACTCCAACTGGAAAAAAAAAAAAAAAAAAGAAAAAAGAAGCATTGTAAAAAATCTGTTTTGCCTAACAAATGCTTTCTAAAAATTAGGATGTACTTTAATGATATGGAGCAGGAACTGCTTTTCCCAGCAGCAGAGAGGGAGTCTTCTTGCACACCCATAACAAAGAAATTATAAACACTTTTTTCCTTTAAAAAATGTTTGGTTTTTATTTTCTCCTTAGAGCACACATCACTGGTGAGAATGAGTGAGGCTCCAAAAATTATTATTCTCACTTGAAATATACTTAGCAATGTCACTGCTCTACAGTTCCTATGGTCTCCTGCATGCATCTTTTATCAGTGCTTTAGAAAAATTTCACTTTTTGGTCAAAAGTTACATGGTTGTTCTTCAGTCCAATCTTATGTCTACTAGTGTTGGAGGAAACTTTCCTGATGCTTTTCATGGGAACTGGATAAGGCTCTGACTTATTAGGCTGGAAGCCATATTCAGAGTAGCTTTGCTTAGCATATATGAATTGTTTAGGCTTACTGCTTTGTGGAGTAGATGGCTGACGGACTAGCAAAGGAGACAGTGATGGATACAGTTAGATTGAAGTGTCTTTTATTTAAAAATAGTCCGTATTTTTTCAAACTTGTATCTGTTTTAGCCCTTTTCAACTCCTAGTACTCTTATTTGTCCAGTTCTCTTTGAATGAAACTTTGAGACATTCTAGTAAAGTGAACCTTTTCCTTTTTCTATTATCTATCTATCTATCTATCTATCTATCTATCTATCTATCTATCTATCTATCTATCTATCTATCTATCTATC
>JAOEGS010010419.1:0-24230 GCA_025447755.1 Corythornis vintsioides
CAAGAAAAGCTTCTACAAGTATGTTGGAGGCAAAAAGAAGCCTAAAGGTAATGTGGGCCCGCTACTGGATGAAGTGGGTGCCCTGGTGACCGAGGACGTAGAGAAGGCTGAGTTACTAAATGCCACCTTTGCCTCTGCAATTTCTTCTAAGGTCTTTGACCTCTTCAGAGATCTGCTTGGTTAAGTACCATGGGAGAAAGCCCTGGAGAGGAGAAGGGCCCAAGAAAGCTGGTCAATATTCAAGGACCACCTACTCCAAGTGCAAGAGCAATGCATCCCAAAAAAGAAGCCAAAAATGCCAGGAGGCCTACATGGAGGAACAGGGAGCTCCTGAACACACTTAAAGGCAAAAGGAGAGTACAGAGAGTGGAAGCAAGGACAGGTAGTCTGAAAGGACTGCAAAAAAGTTGGCCTGAGCATCTGGGGATCAGCTTGGGAAAGATAAAGCCCAGATAGAATAAAATCTGGACAGGGACATCAAGGGGAACCAGAAAACTTCTACAGGTGCTTCATGGTAAAAGGAAGGCTAGGGAAGATGTGGGCCTTCTCCGGAAGGAAACAGGAGACGTGGTCACAGGGGATATGGAGAAGGCTGAGGTACCCAATGACTTCTTTGGCAAGTGCTTCAGACACACAGACCAAGCTGCCAAAACCAAAAGGCAGGGACTGGGATCTGTAGTGTTATGTTCGCAAAAGTGAGGTGGTTAGAAGTCACATGGTGACTTCTAGGAGAGTTTCTGAAACTCTGAAAGGACTTGGAAGAAGAAACAGAAGAAAGCTGGAAGTTTCCTGTTTATGGAAGGAAAACATAGGCTTGTTCTTTTGTGAGTATTTAAAACTCATAGAAAGCAAGCTAAGCATTTTGGATATTTAGGTTTTCTCTGTATTAAAAGTTGGGTCCTGTTAAGTTGACATTACACTCTTTAACTGTTCATTTTAAGTAACGTTGTTAAGAGTGTCAGTGGGTGAGATAGATAAAGCCTTTACAAGCTGCTGTGTGGCTCATATTCCAGACATCATCCTTAGTGCTGCCGAGTTTGTACTCGTCTTCAGATTTGCCATAGCTCTTGAGGTCCAGTACAAAGTTGCAGAGACTTCATAGTACCTTCAGATCTGTATGTCTGAGAGCACTGTGGCACTGCCATGTCCTGGCAGGTGGCCTCAGGTTCTATTGTGATGCATAAGGCTATAGTTCTGGTTTTGGCCTTGTATGCTGCTTTTAAAGACTAACACACATTACTACAGGAGCCAGAGGTATTTGGTGTCCATCTTCTATCTCAGCTTTTATTTCCCCTCCTTTCCTCACTGCAATGCTTACATTACCATTCCACCTTTTCTTCCTCTGACTCTTCCTCCACACTCTAATCTTTACCACTTGACAATCAGCATTTTTTTGTCCTTTCCCTCTGTCCTTCTGTCCTTGCATTCAGATACTGCTACCATTTGGCTGTGCCTGCCACAACCATAACTCCTGTTTTTGTCTCTAGTACATGGAGCACAGGAGTCATTCTGTTCTGCATCCCTGTCCTTACCCTTTATGTCAGCTCTTGAGGTGTTCTCCCTGCTCCAAGCTACCCTTCCTGAGCATGATGCCCCAGGGAATCCAGAGATCGTTTGGCTTTCCCTGAACAGCCTTGCAGCACCAGGAGGCACCACTCACTGCCTGTTTCCAGCAGTGCTCAATCTGCTTCTCAAGTCTCACCATCACCTTTTGGGTGATGTCATCAAATGTTTTCTTTGTAAACAGTGTCTGGGCCTCTAGCCACCTCTAATTTCCCCTCCCCCCTTCCACCCCCCTACCCTGTTGCACTTAGAACCTCTGTGACATTGGGTTAAACAGTTTCCTGAGTTTCTCCCTGTCTGGGCCTCTTCCATGGCTCCCATCTCTTCTAGATTAGATTGCTGAGCTGTGACATCCACTACATTGGTTTCTCTGCTTCCTTGGCCTCACCTTTTTTCTCACCCCTCACTTCCTGCAGAGAAGCAAGAAGCAAGACATTTTTCCATGCCAGAGAGTCCTCAGTTTGTCTGTTTTCACTGTATCCTGAATGTGTCTCTGGGGAATATCCTTTCAGCTGTGAATTACCCATAAAAAATTTTGTGAATGTTGTCCTGGTTCTCCCAGTTGTCCATATTGCAGCGACTGCAGACTATGTTGTGTGGTCTGTCTTGCAGATTGACTGCGTTGGTTTGTGCAGTGACACCAGCAGAGCCACAGAGGAGAAAATACAGATGGTCTTCACCCAGGCCCAGCAGTATCATCCATGTGTGCTCTTGCTGAAAGACATTGAGGTGCTTGGCAGAGACCGGGACAGGCTAGGAGAGGACACCAGAGTTATCACTACTCTGAGACAGCTGCTCCTGAACAGAGACTCAGCACTGAGGTATGGACCCTGCATAGTTGCTGTTGACATCTGAGGTGATGGTTTGCTTCTGACATTCCTAGGGCAGCAGTCACTCTCACGTCAAGGTGACTGGTTGCTAACCTGTGCTGATTTATTTGTCATCCAGTGGAAATCCCTCCCAGATTTGCTTTGTTTACTTGTTTTGTCTACTTTTACTTTGTTTACTTTGCTTATTGGCGCATTATTATTATTTACACAGCTTAGCATCAGATGCAGTCAGGAGGCTTTGTTGTCTGAAGCTTCTGAGTTGTTCAGAGGAACAAACCCCATGTGTTTACCGTGACGCATGCTAGGGTCACAGGCAACCCCAGAAGGGAGCTGCACCCCAGGAGAATCTCAAGGTTGATGACAAGTACCAGAGCACAGGGAGGGAGATATTGAGTAAAGAAATAAGATGTCACTTGAGGGGCCTTGACTTGGAGACATATTAGTGGCATGCTGGGGGAGAGTGGTTGCAAGACACCTTAGCTGGTATGTGTGCATTTGGAGAATGCTTGGAGAACTTGGAGAAAACTTGGTGTGGGTGATGGCAGTGTAAGAGGGAAGCTTCCACGTAGTTGAGACTGTGCACTGACTCCCTTCTGTGAACAGCCACCCTGTCCTGGTGATTGGCACAACCTGCAAGCCCAAGGATGTTCCTACAGATGTGCAGACTGCTTTTCTTCATGAGGTGAAAATAGAAGCCCTTTCAGAAGAGCAGAGGAGGTCAATGCTGAGCATGCTGACTGCCAGTCTGCCTCTGGGCAGAGAAGTGAACCTGTCTAAGCTGGCCCGCAGGACTGCAGTGAGTGAAACTACAGCAGCATATAGAGAAGGGCAGGCTGGGAGTGCTGGGCCAACCTCCTCTACCTGGCCAAGGAGAAAGGGGGTGATTCCCACAGCCCAGTGACCTTCTTCAGTGCTTAACCCTGGTCCTCAAACATAGCATCATAGAATGAATCAAAGAATCAAATCATAGAATGCCTTGAGTTGGAAGGGACCTCTAAAGGTCATCTAGTCCAGCCTCCCTGCAGTAAGCAGGGATATCCTCAACTAGATCAGGTTGCTTAGAACCTTATAAAGCCTGAACATCAGCTTTAACTGCAGATTTCTAGTGTCTAAGGACTACACACCTTTTACAGAGCTGTTGGCTGATGCTCAGCTCTTCTAGAAGACAGAGCAAATAGGGAAGAGAAAAAAAACAAAACAACAAAATAAAACCTAGATCCTTTAAACAGGTCACAGAGCTCAACAGCTCTGCAAGGAATTTTTCCCTATACACCTTTTAGGGCCTAGCTGGAGCTATGGTCAGAGACTCAACTGATGCTGTTTGTTTCTGCATTCACAGGGTTTTGTGCTGGGAGATTTCTGTGCCTTGTTGTCCCACAGCAGCCGGGCTGTTTGTACCCGCATCCAGGCCTTGAGGTAGCACAGGCACAGCAGGGCAGGAGGCAGGGGAGGGTGAGGGCTGCTATCATCCTGATAATGCCAGGAGTAGGGCAGACCCTGAGTCCTTCCCTTCTCCTTCCTCACCAGTTTTCCAGGTGGACTGAGCGAGGAAGTGGAGAGAGATTTTTGCACTGCTGGGTTCCCCGTGCTTGAAGAGGATTTTACTGTTGCATTGGACCAGCTGCACGACATCCATTCGCAGGCAGTGGGAGCCCCGAAGGTGAGATTCTGGAGCAGAGGATGGTGGGGTTGTTTCTCCAGAGATGTATGGCTCAAGATGCCTTTTGCAGACCTCAGATGGGGCTGTGCAGTGGCATGTCTTTCTGCTCTGACCTTCCACATATTCTCCTGGCCTTGGGGCAACAGAGAGGCTGAGGCACATTAGTGAGGGAATTTCCTTACATGTGTGAGAAGCCTTACACTTTCTCCCTGGCCTTAGATGCTGCTAAAGCTGGCACAGGTCTTTTTGACAGCCCTGCAGTTTGAAGAGCTGGGGGTTCTTCAGGGAAAGAGGCATAGGAGAAAACCAGCAGTCAACTTCTCACGAGGAGGGGCATGATCTGCCTTTGGCAGCTTGGCATCCAGGGAAACAGCATTTTGAAGGTGACTGTTTTTTCTGGGAAACTTGATGTTCGGATCAGAGCCTCTTCTTCATGCTCAAGTGCAAATGTCTGAGCTCAGCAGAGGACAGGAAATGCTGGCCTTGGAGCAGTTATTCTGCTGCCTTCCCCACTGTCCACTTGCAGTCCTGCCCTAGCAGGATGACACCTTGCTGGTGTCATAATTCAGGAGCTAGTCTAGGAATTCATTCATAAATTTACTAGAGACTGAAATGAACTCTGCTTTGAGGCATGCTTACCAAGTTCATTATGACACATACCAATCACAGAGCATGATTGTCAGCAAACTGTGTGAATGGGACCTCATTTTGTTTGTATTTTACAATTCTGTATCAATTTCTTAGTAATCGACTGCAGTTCAGAAAGCCCATGTGCTTTCATTTTCTGGTTAGTCACACATTTGTTTGCAGTCACAGCTTGAGCCTCCTAGAAAGAACTAATTTAAAACCTTCACTTTCTAGCAGTGTCTGCAACATGTCCTCGGCTTAGGATATTCTCCCCTGAAAACAGCCATGTTGCAGTTTTCCACCTCCCATGCTGATGTCTGTAGAGCTTTTTCTAGCAAGGCATTATAAGCAAGAGTGCAACTCTTCCATTCATTGACACTGAAAAAGGAGGACCTGGGACCTTTTGCTTTAAAAGATGTTTATTTTTATTTTCTGGAAATCCTTATCTTCTCTGCTGGACAGCTTCAGAAATAGCATGAGATAGCATCTCAAGTAGCAAAGGAAAGAGACCTAAATAGGCTGAGAGGGAAAGAATTTTGCTCTAGCCTATTTTTAAACTCCCCATTTGTGCTGGCACTTGTTCCCCACTGAACCAGCAGCTGAGGGGAAGAGTTCTGGGGCTTTGCTTTCTCTGCACATTCCCAGGAGAGCTACTCTGACTCTCAGAGGGATCTGTCCTGCAGATGGTGGCATTCCTGCTATTTCTAACGTTGCAAGCAGAGCAGTAGCATCGTCTCCTGAGATTGTTTTGCTCAGGATAAAACCAAGTGGCATGGCTCACCTCTCTCAAGTTTGCTGGCTTTCCTTTCTTTGCAATGATCTCTTGCATGTTTGCAGTTGACCTCATCCCTATCTATTTCTTGTCAGCATCCATGGACTTTGTTCTTGCATCCTCCCTTTCAAGAACATACAGTTTTCTGTACAGTGTCCTTCAGGGTATATGTCTCTCACATCCTTCCCATGACAGAGGTCCTAGTAACGCAGGTTTTGTCACTCTGGTGTGAAAACCTTGCAACAGTCTCATCACCTTGGGGGACAAGGTGCACTGAACAGAAGTAGCTTTTAATTGCTAGGTCTGGATTTCTTTTTCTTTCTTATTTTTACCTTCCCTCATGTGTCCCATGTGCTGTCTGCAGCAGGACTTTCCCCACAAAGCTGCAGGCAACTGTGGCAGATACCTTTCCCAGGGTATTTTTCCTGACAGATGATATGAGGTGTAGTGGAGGACTAGAGATGAGGCAGCATGCTGTGAGTGCAGTCTGCATGGGGAGACAGGCCACTTGTTTTCCCTGTTGCAAAGCTCAGGAGATGGGAAATGTGGATCCCACAGCCAGGATGACTGGGCAGTGCAGAATGGGTCTGACTTACTGCACAGCAAGATACAGCTCAAGAAGTGCTGACAGGGACTCTTTCTCTTGGCAGATCCCTTCTGTGTCCTGGCAGGATGTTGGTGGGCTACAGGAGGTAAAGAAGGAGATACTGGACACCATCCAGTTGCCCCTGGAGCACCCAGAGCTGCTGTCACTGGGTCTTTGTCGCTCTGGTCTGCTGCTGTATGGGCCTCCAGGGACAGGGAAGACCTTGCTGGCAAAAGCTGTGGCAACCACTTGCACCATGACGTTCCTTAGGTGATGATAGGGGGGTGATGCAATGGGACTGACTTTCTCCTGGCAGTAGATGAGCACACTCTCTTAACTGGCTTCCTCTTTTCTGCCCCACAGCGTGAAAGGGCCAGAGCTCATCAACATGTATGTTGGGCAAAGCGAGGAGAACGTGCGTAATGGTGAGCAGACACGTCTTGCTTCTGCATGGGGAAGGACTGGGCTTTCTGTCATGCTGGAGGGAAGGAGCTAGAGCCTCTTCCCAGCTCTTACACACAGCTATCAGAAAGTGCATGTTGACTGTCTTCTACACCTAGTCTGTTCCCTGCCTTGCTGCAGCTTCCTTTCCTCCTCTCTGCTCCTGATGCTTATGTCCCTGGTGTTCCTGATGGGACAGTAGCCTTTCAGAGACACAGCTGAGCCTTGGGGCCTGTTGTGCTGGGTTCTGCCTGTCCCAGCTCCTCCTGAGCTACTCAGGCAGGAGCAGTTGTTGGTGATGAGGCAGTGGTCAGCTGGTTTCTATCCACAATTCTTCCCTGCTAGTGATCTAATAGGTCTTGTGGCTGTTGACTGCTCGTCCAGGTCTTCTTCACCTTTTATGCTGTCTCCTTCCAGTGTTTGTCAGAGCCAGGGCAGCTGCTCCCTGCATCATCTTCTTTGATGAACTGGATTCCCTGGCCCCAAGTCGTGGACAGAGTGGAGATTCAGGGGGTGTCATGGACAGGTGAGTGAACATCATGCATCCTTAGGAGAGCAGCATACCTGCCTTAGCTAGGGGCATGCACAGGATTGCCCTGTGAGGCAGAGTACATCCCAGTCTTCCTCTACTTTTTTGTGCTTCCTTCTCCCTTCAGCTTCTCTGCATGACCTATCTCCTCTCTCTGGACATTAACACTGCTGTTTGCATTGCCACAAATTCCTGATTGCCCAAGCTTGTTGTTCAAACATTTGGTTGAGAAAGTCTCCTCCACCTGCTTCTGTGGCTGCCAAGTGCTGCCTTTGGCCTCTCCAAGGTCATCCTTCACACCCCTGCCATGCTCTCCTCCTGTTAGCTGCTGTTTCCCTGTGGTGGGAAAACTTTCAGCTGTCTCTGGTAGAAGAAAAGTATGTACAGCTTGGAGATATTCAGAAAGAGGGTTATTTCCCCTAGGCCCCTTCTGCTGAGTTAATAGTCGCCATCCAATATTCCTCTCCATCCATGAAGGGTTTTCCAGTGATGCCACATGTTCCCAGCATCCATCTTCACACACACAATGGTTCTCATTGGTTGCCTCAGTGATCCCAGAACCCTATGGAGGTATCCATTCTTCCATAAGGTCTGTGCCACACTGAGGTATTGTGCTGCCAGACCACCTTAAGCCCTGTGGCCTCAGAACTAGATCTGCAACATGTGCTGTTCATCGCCCTAATGACTCTGGCAGTGTGACTGGCCTGCCACATGTCCATGGCATGGGCTGACAGGACAGTCTTGTAGCTGCATTTTCTGCAAGGCAGTACCACATAGCAGAGAGGACCAGCCAGCACACCTCAGTGGGGAACCTGAGCCATAGCCAAATGTGCCTGCCTACATTCGGTCTGTGTCACCAGTGTCTGATAGCAAGTATAAGCATGTGTGGCCATCCTGGGAAGATTCAGAGTGAAGCACAGGCCTGAGAGACTGTCTCTGTATCAAGGGTTTGCACTCTGCAGTGACCCCACATGCTCACTGGTTGCACTGGGAGATGACTGGATGGCTGTGTCAGGGATCTTTGGGGAAGAGAAATACAAGCTGAAGTGCAAGATGTGGACCTACTAGTGACCTCTCATTCCTCTTTTCATTTGGTAGACGAGGGTGACTGGGTAGTCATAGTTCCAAGGCCTACTTTTGAGCTTGCTCCCTTGCAGAGTTGTCTCACAGCTCCTGGCTGAGCTTGATGGCCTTCACTCTACTGGAGAAGTATTTGTTATTGGAGCTACAAACAGGCCTGACCTCCTGGACCCAGCTCTGCTCCGGCCAGGCAGGTATGTCACATCCTATCCTGCCTTGCTCATGGGTAGTTCCCGGGAGCTCCTCAGGCAGTGATGAACTGGACTGTGTCCCTACCGTGTTCCCTCCATAGAGACTGTTCCTAAAGCTAGCTTAAGAGGAGATAAGAAGCCAAGAGGAGGCCAGTGCCTATTGGCTGTAGCAGGAGCACAATATATCACTGCTTATTATCCACCACCACCACCCTGGTTATTGCTTCAGCAGCACAGAAGGGCAATAAGGGACCTGCTGTGGTATCAAACAGATGGGGGAGGAATTGGCCCCTAGGGCCTGTTCTGCAGAACTGCTCCCCATCCTGTCCTTCTGACTGCAGCTTGCCCATCCTGAGGCAGGAGTGTTGTTGGACCTCATGTTTTTCCAGCCTGCCCTAGTCCCAAAGAGCAGCCTTGTCCTCCAGCACATTGACTGTTCCCCCCCACCCCAAGCTGAGTGTCATACACAGACTTGGCAGCAAAAGTTGCTGTTCGAAGGCCGCCCTTCAGTTTTCTGGTGCATGGGGCTGAGCACCAGTGCCAGGTTTGTCTTGGCCTGTTCTTGACTGGTTTTTTTTTGTTTTTTTCTGTGCTGACAGGTTTGACAAGCTGGTCTATGTGGGTATAAATGAAGACCGGGAGTCACAGCTGCAGGTGCTGAGTGTGGTTACAAGAAAGTGAGTGATCCTGTGTTCTTGCAGCAGCCTTACACCACACTCAAATGGGTTGCAGCCTTCCTGGGGTTGATGCATATTGTGCTCTAGTTTGGCTTCATGCTCTGAAGAGCACCTGAGTCACTGACCCACAGACAGCAGTCAGATAATTCTTCTAGAAGAATTGGGGCTGGTTTTCATTCAAGGTGGAAGCAGCTCAGCTGGCTGTCCAAGTGCATGTGTGGTAGAGTTCTCCAGTCACCAGGACTACGTGTTCTGGAGGAGCTCAGCCAGATCCTGATGGTGTGATGAGACTGCAGCACAGCAACATGTCAGGAAGTGCCCATTCACTTCCTTCAAGAGTTCCCCCAGTGCATCTCCTGCTGTTTGCAAGTCCATGGTTGAAGGCAGCTCTGTTCCCATTCATCTCACTGCCTTTCCTTCTGTGATGATGAGAGGTGTTCAACTTGTGCTCTGTATGTCTTTCTGAATGCTATTCATGTGGGATCACTGAGGGTTTGGCTGTTTTCCCAGCTGCTCTGCACTCCTGAGAGCATGTCTGGAGGGAGAAAAGCAAGCCCTGCTATTCAGATGTAGAGGTACCATCACCACAGCTGAGTGAGAAGCTGTCAGTCTGCTTCTCCAGGGACTTTCTGTCATGGATAGCTGTGATAGGCTTTGCCAATAAGCTAGCAGAGAATGTGAGCTGGATTTGAGTATCCTTTCATGCCATATGGCTTGGCAGTCATGGCCTCCAGCACTGTGCTGTTGTTAATGCTGAAGGAGGCTCACTGTCTGCAGTGTGGCTCTGATGTTAGTTTGGTGTTAGTGTGGTTTTGTACTGTCTGTAATTAAACATGTTCTTATGCTGCCCTGGCTGTAGGCTGTTCTCAGGCATGTGGATCACTTAATTTCTCTGAGAACTCAAGGTTGCCTTTTATCCTGTTTAGCAGGAGAGAGGACCTTGCTGTGGGGATGTTTCAAAGAGAAGTGCCTGTATTGAAGAAAACAAACCAACCCCTTCAATTTTTTCAAGGTTGCAGAGCATGATCCAGAAGTGACTAAACACAGGGTGTCCAATTATTCCTCCCTGGTCATGCTGGCTGCTGCATCTCTCCTGATCTTTTTTTTTTTTTTTTTCCCTGTGGCTTTTATACCTGCAGTTTTGTCTCTTGGCAGGTTTAAACTGGATCCTTCTGTGAATCTCACCACCATCCTAGAAAAATGCCCAGCACAGCTGACAGGAGCAGACATCTACGCTTTGTGCTCAGACGCGATGATGAGCGCTGTCAAACGCAAGGTGGAGTGGATTGAGGAAGGTAGGAGCCCAGCCTGTCCTGCATGTTGGGGTGGTCCAGAACAGACAGAGAGTTAACCATTAATGATAACTGAGCTGTGCAAGAAGATGGTTGTGGGACCATGGTCTGAATTGCAGACATGCCTGAAGGCAGGCAGTGTCTGCAGATGTGATCATCCAGTGCTTGGCCCTAGAGGGAAGAAGAGACACAGAGGTTTTTGTTCCAGTGTCCAGTGTCAAGAGAGGAGGCTGTTTGATCTTGCCAACCATTCCTATGCTTGGCTCTCAGCCTTCTCCTCTCTTCTGTGCAGGGCTGGATACTGAGAGCTCTGCTCTGATCCTGACCATGGAAGACTTCCTTCAGGCTGCTACGAGGTTGAAGCCATCAGTATCTGAGCAGGAGCTGCTCAGGTACAGATTGATTCAGCAGAATTTTACTGCCTGCTAATGCTCAGCAAAGCTGAGACTGGAGGAGTAATGGAGTGGTGTGTTGCTCTCTTCTGAGCCCTTTTCTTTCCATCTTGAGTGGAAAAGGTGACTGTGCAGTTTCTAAAGCCAAAGCCTGGTGGATGTGCTGTTCTGCTCATCCAGGCTGGTGCTGGTTTCTGTATCAGGCCCTCAAATCTTGAGGAGCACTTTGTGGCTCCTGGGAGCCTACCACGATGACTTCCCCGTGGCGAGAAAGCAGAATGTCATTGTTGAGGGCAATGTAGATGTCTCCATGGGTGACAGAGCATTGCTGGGGAACAAGGTGCAGACTGCACCCCATTTGGCAGCAAGAGTGGAGCTGGAGACAGTTGTTTGTTGGGGTGGTAGTGAGAGGTGGCAGCTCTCAGTGAGGGGTTCTGGCAGGAGGGTAGCAGGACATGAGGCACTGCTGCTTCAGGTGGCCTGAGCTCAACATGGTCTCTCTGAATAAATAAGAGGTGTTTGGCACTAGATATTCACTGCCTGTACTCAGGTCATTGCTTGCTGATGGTCTTGGGACAGTATGGGGTGAGCCCTGAGGTGGGCTGGGTGTTGCAGAGAAACCACTGTGCTGCAGGTAGAGGGAGGGGCACACCTGTGAACCAGGCTGGGGCCATCCTCATCCAACAAAGGTCGACAAAATGGCTGGAGCCTACAGCAGATGCAGAGAGGCTGAGGGAGTGGAGTTTTCTCAGCTGGGAGCTGAGCTACATTTGAAGAGGGAACTCAGTTCTTCCTGGAGGTGCCAGGCAATGGGACAAGAGGCAAGAGGGGCAAGTGGCAACAAGAGAAAGTTCTACTGCATACTAGGAAAAACTTGTCATGGGGAGAGGGAGAGCTTCAGCCTTGGAAATAACCCTTGGCTGGAGTAATCCAGGACTGCTCTGTCTGCACTAACTTGTGATGAACATCAGTTGGCCGTGCCCCACAAAAAAGTCTTGTCTTGACTCAGCAGCCTTGCAGCAGCTGTCAGCACCTGGACCCTTCCTGCTTTCTAGCCTTCACCAAGGATGGCAAATAAATCTGCACTTGAGCTGTGTGTGGCAGCCAGCTGGCCAGTAGCTGCCTCTGCCAGGGCCCTGCAGCTGCTGGCATGGCTCAAGGGCAGACCCACATTAAGGCAGGGGCTTGTGCATGCTCCAGCCCAAGGGATCAGTGCTGCCAGGCTCTGCCTTTGCTGCCTGAATGGAGATTGCTGGCAGTCAAGTCCCTGAGCCAAGTTCTCCCATCAAGGACCAGCTCCCCACCGAGCTCTTCATTGAAGGACTGGTTCTTCAGCAGATGCAAGTGTTTTGTGCATGAAGATCCAGCTGACATATGCCAGAGCCCTGTTGCTCCGGCTCTGGCACCTAAGCATGCTCAGGTAGAACTGCCTCTGCCTGCAACATGCTGCTGGATTTGGCCACCACCTCTTCCCCATGGCAGACAAAAGAGGGAGCTGCAGCCACAGCAAAAGTGCTGGGGAACTGTGCAGAGCCTCCCCACCCTGGGAACCCTGGCAGAAGATGGGCTTTCCTGGGTGGGACTGACAGGTGTCAAGAAATGGCATCAGTGCCTAGTTGAGGGGTGCAAAGGAGGAAATGAGGTGCAGTTCCCCTCTGTGAGTAGTGCTGCAGTGGGTTCAGCAGGGACATACAGCCATCCCGAAGCCAGCCCACCCTTTGCTTCAAGGGGAGCCCCAAACCCCACACCAAAGGTATGACTGGCTAGGGGCTTTGTGATGAGTCTGTGCCCGCACCCATCCTGTTCTCCCCCCAGCCTGGGCACTTAATTCCCCAGGAATCCTGAGGTGGCTGTGGCCATCACCCTTCCCCATACCCTGCCCATACATGGACACATGGACCACAGGCTCTGATAAGCTCTCATGAATGCTCTTAATTAAGGAGACGGGGGCTCCCAGATGCCTCTTGGCGATGTCCTCAACCCTCTGCTTTGTCCTCAGAGCTGCTTGCAGTTCTCAGCCACCACAGTTCCGTCTCTGGGGGCTCCCTCATGTCATCTTCTTCACGACATGGATGAAGTAGCAGGGGATGTGTGCCTGCCCTGGCGTGTAAGGCTGGAAGTCACCCAGAACACTGTGCTGGCACTTCCCCTGGAAGGCACCTTTCAGCAGGCTGGTGAAGGCCTCCAGTCGGTGTGGGTAGTAAGAGAGTCGAAACTTGCTGCAAGGAGGCAACAATGATTACATGGAGGCTCAGTGAAGTATTATCAGCCATCTACTGCCTCTGTGCTGAGAGCCACCCCCATGACCCCTTTCTCACCTCATCTCCGGGTCTGCCCCTGCTTCTGTGGGGGGGACCTGCACCGTGTAGTCCAGGGTCACCATGTGCGCCTTATTGTTTACCAGCAGTACTGAGGTGGTGATGTCCTTGGTTAAGTCACTCTGGGGACCACAGGAGGACAGTTGTGGGATATAGTGGCCCCTTAGCCTGCTCCCTGCCTTACCTGGACCTTATGGGGCCAGGGAGCTGGGGTTTGGGTAGAGTGCAACAAGGCAGGGTCCACCAGTGACCCACCTTGTAGTAGATGTTTTTGCCAGGTGGTGCACAGCCTGTGGCCAGGATGTGATCGTAATTGCGGTGGTCAATGACCAGGACACCCCCAGGTCGCACCATGCTGGCAATGTTCCTCAGGGCCAGCTTGTGATCACTCTGGTCCCCTGGGGAGGAATCCATGGCATCTCCAGGCACTGGCTGTACCTCATGGCACAGCCAGTGAAACCCCATCTTGCCCATACACATACACAAAGCTAGACCACCTTCCTCCCACACCCACTCCCCAATCTCAGCTTGGAGAACCCACAGCCCCACCCATGTTACGAGCTCAGGCACATTTGCAGTCTCACTAGGCAGAGTGTGTCAGTGGGGAAACCCACTACCCTACCTGTGGCACAAGTCTGGGTGTGTCTCCAGCTTTGCCAGAGATGTCATATAGATGCACACAGCTTCACCATGGGACCCAGTGGCCCCACTCATGCCACAAATGGGAGGGAGCACATTCTGAGCCTCCTCCACAACACAGCAACATCACCGTGCATAATACACTACCCCACTTATGGTGACTTACAGCATGTTCTCAGCCTGCTAGGAGGCACCAGACACATGTGCATAGGTACCTGTCCCCCCCTCACCCCCCCCACCTTTGAAGTCAGGCAGGTGCGCGAAGGAATTGCCCAGGCAGATGACTGCATCAAACCCGTCCCCTGGCTTCTCCAGGTCCTTCTCCAGTGTGAGCCAGTTGGCCTCCTCGATGACTGCAGCACAGGGGAATGGATGAGGGTAGAGACACACCACCCACCCGACAGCCTCCCTTGCATGCAAGACCCCACCCCAGTATCACCCAGTCTTTCCATGGCCTCTTATGAGTGCAGAAGCTGGCCCAGGGCCCATGGGCAGACCACGGCCTGGACTTGCTAAGCCGCCACCACTGGCAGGTTCCTACCTGTTCCTGCGGCAAAGCCACCTAGTCGGCGGCACACACAGTGGTGAGGGGTGGGGGGGGTTGAGCACAGTGAGGGGCCTGGCGGGGACAGTACGCGAGGGGAGTAATGACCCGCGGCAGGGGCTAGGGCAGAGGCCCTCAGAGATGCAGTGGGGTGTTGGTGTCCGCATACCCCTCCCAGCCCCCACGGCCTCCGCACCCCATCGGTCGAAGGGTTCCTCCTTGCGCCGCTCCCAGCGCTCTTTCAGCGCGTACTTGAGCATCTTGTCACTGGCGTCGACACTGGTCACCTGGAAGCCCTCCTCGA
Organism: Corythornis vintsioides; assembly: GCA_025447755.1. NCBI lineage: Eukaryota > Metazoa > Chordata > Aves > Coraciiformes > Alcedinidae > Corythornis > Corythornis vintsioides. The sequence continues at coordinate 14,446 of JAOEGS010010419.1, forward strand.
GCAGCATGATGGAGTCCACCCTGGGGATATGGCTGTCAGCGGGGTCGGGAGCAGCTGAGAAGGCCGGGGAGGGCTCGGGGTAGGAGGGCTCTGGGGACTGCCAGGGGCAGCGGGGCCCGGGGTAGACCCGGGCGAGAGGGGGGGGGGAAACCTGGGAGGCGGGCGGATGCGGGGCGCGGTGCCTCACCCGGTGCCGCAGGCCACGTCGAGGACGGAGCGGCAGCGGTGCTGGCGGAGCAGCGCCAGGAGCCAGCTGCGGTACTCAGCCGTGCGGCCCCGCGTGTCCCCGATATACAGCTGCCACACGCGGGCTGCCCGTCCGTCCGCATACTGGTCCGGCAGCCCCTCCGCCGCCACCCCCAGCGACCTCGTCCGGTACACGCTGTCCACCATCCCGCCGACGCTGCCCCAGCCACGGCCAGGGCCTCACTGCGCCGCGCCCCCGCGGCCGCCCCACCTCCAACCACCCGCCCCCGCGGCCCCGCCAATCCCCGCCACCTCCACCCCCCGCGGCCCCGCCAATCCACGCTCCCGCCACGCCCCGCGGCCCCGACCTTTGACTCGGCGGCGGGGGCGAAGCCGGGTGGGCGGTACTGAGAACCAGAGAAGTCTGGGGCCTGCTCGCCCGCCGGTACCGCCCCGGCCCGAGGCGCCGCCGCTCCGCTGCAGGGGAAACACAGCCGGCAGCGGTGGTTCTGGGGAAAACGTCTTTATTTACAAGCCCGGCAGAGTCCGAGCAGCGCGGCTGGGACAAGAAGCCGGCTCGGGGGCAGCACCCTTGGCCTCCCAGAGCTGGAGCCCCATCAGGGATGGGTAGGCGGCTCCATACCACACCCCTGTACGCAGGATCGCGCCCCGTCTGGAAAGTGTGGGCAAAGCGCTCCGCCCTCCACGGCGTGGCTTAATGCGAGACGCAAGTTCCTTTTCCTTTGGTACCCGCAGGACACGTTGAGAGAGAGGAGAGCCAGGAGTGGGTGAGGGTGGAACCTGGAGCAAAGCCTACAGCTCATCGGCTGGGCTGTGAGTAAGTGGAGCCTGCTCCTGGACCCCACTCTCCTCCAGGGTCTCCCCTGTGACTGGGACATCGGCAGTGCCCTCACTCTCATCCTTCCAACCATTCTTCCTCCTGCTCTTTTTCTTGCTCTGCTTCTCCCCTACATTTGCCAAGTCACCTTTCTTTCCTGTCCACTTCTCTGCCAGGCAACCTAGAAAGAAGAGTTGCAGAAAAGGGTGCTAAGGTAGGAGTGAGGCTCCCTGTGCTCTGGCAGAGCTCCCCTAACCTCCTCAGCCATCCCTGTGCTGCCCCTCACAGCAGCCAAGACTTACTCGTATCCTTTCCTTTTAGCACGTGGTCAGCACAGAGGAACTGGGAGAGATCCTCCATCTGGTGGTGCCTGTACCAGTCCTCAATCACATCTTCATACTCTTCCACCAGCACGTCGCACTATCACAGAGGAGAGCCTTGCTCTTAGCCATGCACCACTGGGACAGGAACAGCACCAGAGCAGCAAGTCCTGTCAGGTCTCCTGTTCCCAGCAGCACACCTACAGTCCCTCTCTCCCTCTGTGCTCCAACCCCACAAAGCCACAAGTGGATGATGAGGGTCAATCCCACAGGGTACCTGCTTTTTGAGGTCAGCCACCTCAGCAGAGGTCTCATTCCACAGCTCGTAGGGGATGTCCATCACCACCTTGACGCCCTTGTGCACCAAGCTGTGCAAAGTCTCGAATGTCTCCGACATGCCCTGCAGGAGCAGTGCTGCTTGGTGAAGTGATGCTCCTCCTGCCCACCTTCTGCTTTCCCCTCCCAGCACCAGCTGTACAACCCTGCCCAGGGATGCAGGTACATGCAGTACAGCCAAAAGCAGGGTCCCCATGGCATCAGCACTACCAGGAGGGAATACAAGTGGAAAAAAGTCCCCATTCCCATAAACAACAGGAAGGCACGGGCCAGGTAAGACAGCACCTGGCTCCCTCCATGTAAGCAGTATCCCCCCACACCTGACCTGATCTGGGGGCGATGCAGCCTCACATATGCTGGACACTGGCACAGGATCCAGAGGACGGGAAGAACAAACCCGTGTGCATCACGCCAGCAACACAGGAGTGGGCATGAGCTGCTAGGGCGCAGGGGGCTTGTGGGACAGCCCCTCACCTTTGCAAATCTGTTACTGCCACTCCTCTCCTTGTGCAGGTTGTAATCCAACAGCCGCTTGCAGATGTTCTCTGTCACCTCAATTAGCCTGATGTCCCTGCACGGAGAGGAGAGAGGGCTTTGTGACAGCTCCCCTTCCCCCCCCAAGAACAGCCGGCACACAGGGCAACCCTTGGCCCAGCTGGTGTGATGGGAAGCCTCAGAGCACTCCCCCCAGGCAGAAGGACCACCCCCAGCTACCCTGCCCACCCCACCAGCCATGGTGCAGTTCAGTTCTGAGGAGCTGTGCACAGCTGCCCATAGGCTCTCAAAGCCCCCAGCTCTGTTAACCACGGGTGTGACAGCAGCAGACCACCATCCCCCTCTCACTTACGACTGCGTGTACTTGACAGCAGAGCCCTTCCCATCCAGGAAGCCATACTTGGTGTCAATCACCTCCTTGGTCTTGCCTGTCTCCTCAAAAGCAGATTTCAGCTCCACTGCAACATACTTGCACACTGCAGGAAGGAAAGCAGAAGTGCATTAGAGGTTTTCACCACTCTGATAGGTGGTGCCACATGGCAGCACAAACAAGTGACAGGAACTGGATGTTTTTCTGTGAGAAGAAAACAAATGTCTCAGACATTCAAGGAAATAGCTGTGAATGGCTTGACTGGTTCCACTTGAGATCCCTTGAAGCAGGAACATCCCAGTCATTGCTTCTGTGTACCAGCAGCTGCAGCACAGCTGGGAAGGCAGCCAGCACCAGTTCTGCCTGCAGGTTTCCCAGACTCTACTTCACAGACACCAAAGCCTCTGCCTCCATACCACAAGTCACTCCTGGGAGAGGACAGGGCCTTTTTGCTGCACAAGCCCAGCATGGGTCACAGTTCCTCCTCCTCACACCAGCATATCCCACCTCCTTCCCCAGTGCCCTGGGGACACAGAGGCTGGCAGTGCTGATCAGGCAGGTGGTGGGACAAGATGCTAGCTATGGTCTGTGTCACTGCACATGGGGCTATCAGCTCCAACAACACTGCATGGGTCACTGCTTAAGGCAAAGACCACAGATGCAATGGCTTTATAATGGATGTGTTTTCTTTTATAAAACTTAAGGAAAAAAAAAAAAGAGACAAAAGCTTTATTTCCTCTGTTACAAAGAGTCCAACATAACTACAAAAAGCAAGAGCAGGATAGAGAAACATCTTGAATGTTTACAAGTGGAAGTGTGGAGGGATGCAAGTCAGGCACTGTTGGCCCTTTCTTCCCTTAAGCTGGGGTCCCAGAAGACTGGAGAAAGCTCTGCCCTGTACTGCAGGCTTCTGTTTGCCAGGAGACACATCTTCTTCAAGCCCCACTTTGGGAGAAGGACCAAGGCTCAGCAGGAACAGTCTGACAGCTAGTGAGCTACCATCTCTCATAAGTAGAGAGATGTGCCAGAGGCAGGAAGAGAGCGAAGTGGCTTCTCCAGGGCTGCTGTGCATGTACCAAGAAGCCCTGTACACACTTCCTGCACTTTCCTTTCTCTGCTGGGTCCAGTTATCCAGATAATTGCCTGTGGGTATTGCTGTGTGCTGACACAGGTTCCAAGCCTGGGCAGTAAGAGGAGCAGTGCACGGTCAGTGCTTGCTTCTCTGAGGCTATGCAGGTGCCACAGCACAACTCGTGACATCAGTGGCCCCAGAGCCGCTTCCCTGGTAGGGAAAGCTTTGCAAAGAGCTCCGAAGTTTCATTTCTTCTTTTTATCTTTGTTGTCAAGGTCTACATGCGTCTACACAGCACAGACAGAGGAAACCACCACAGACAGCAAAAGTCCATTGTGACCTGCCTTAGATTCCCTGTGAAGCCTTTGATTGCTTGTGAATCAAGGGGATGCTTGGGGAAGAAGCAGCAAAGAGATCGACTGGGAGCAACAAAGATGACCAGTCCCAGTTACAAACTGCCGGGCTATTAGATCCTGTTGGAAACAGCAGGGCCTGCCAGGGGCCCTGCTTGCTGCCGGGCCCCGGGGGGTGCCCACTCCCACTGAGGCATACGGCAGCAGCAGCGGCCCCTGCAAAGCGCCCCCGGGCTCACCCATCTGCTCCGCCTGTGCGGGGCTCTGGTTAGCGCGGCGAGCAGAGGGGGCAGCCCGCAGAAGCACGGCCGGGTTTGGGGGCCGCGGTCGCAGCCTCCGCACCGAGCCACCCCCCGGCTGGAGCAGAAGGCAAGGCGGCAGCCGATCACCACAGCTTTGCCCGGCGGCGTCCCTCCGGCCCCTCCTCAGCCCCGGTCCCCCTTACCTTCGCACTTGCTGGGCAGCCGCACCCAGTCCGAGTCGTCGCCTCCCGCCAATGCAGTCGCCAGTAACAGCAGCGATGCCGCCGCCGCCGCCGCCATGGCTCCCGCTTCCGGGGCCGCGCTTCCGGTAGCGCCCCGCCCGGTAACCATAGCAACCGCGCGGCGCCTGCCAATCCCAGCGGCCCGCGTGCCCGGCCCAGCCAAACCCCGCCCGCCGTTCCGCCAGCGCGAGGGCCCGCTCGGTCGCCTCTGCACTCGCGCCCGGTTCGGCCGGAGGTGCCCCCACGTGGATGATGGTGGCGCGCACCTGGCCCCGGGCTTGTGTGGGGTGGGGTGTGCTACGCGAGTGCGGTATCACCCTCTCCCTGGCCCCACCGGTCTTCTCGTCCATCCCCCCCTTCCCAGCAGCTCTTCCCCCTCTTCCAGGGGTCCTACGCTTGCCCTTCAAGTAATCGAGGGTCCCCATCTCAACCACAGACCATCTGGGGCCCCATCCCTACCCCTGGATTCCTACCCCCCAGGTGATTCTGGGTCCCCACCACCAAAAATGTGGCAGCCTCTCTATCCCCCCACACACAGGGTTTACATCTCCCAGCTAACACTGGGTCTCTTCCCTCCAGCATTTGGCCAGGGTCTCCTTGCCACCCTCCAGAATATTTTCAGGTGCCTTCCATGCCCCCAAGCCAAATAAGGGGTACTTCCCCTTTGGGGGTGGACCACTGGCCAGGTCCTCACCTCTGGGCAAAGAGGATGGAGGTGAGGAGGACATCAGAAAGTGCAACCTTCAGCAGCACCACTCGGAAGACCAGGAGCAGAGCTGCAGAGGCATGGGCTGGCCCTGTTGCAACAGAAGGGATGGGGTGACACCTGACACAGACAACCTGCTCCCTCCAAGTCCCCTCAAAGGCTGTAGTGGGGCAAAGTCAGGGGGAAGAGTCCCAAAGATGTCAGGCCCAACAAGATGTCCTGGGCCTGACATCTTGGGCTTTTGTCACCCTCACATGTCCCCGAGACACACTGTGTCATCCTTATGCTGTCCCAAAGAGTAGGCTGGCTCTGACCCTCCCCACCAAGATGGAGCTTCAGCCCCTCTTACCAACCCCGTAACCCTGTGGAGACCTACCCTGACCACCACAGAGCCTCAGCCAGGTCCCTGCCAGGAGCCCAGCAGGGTTTCCTCCCTGGCAACTGACATTCCTCTAGTAGCAGGGCCCAGAGACTCACCACCTGTGCTGCCAGGACATGGTTCTGCCCCGTCCTCAATGCCTGGGGAATGAGAGAGCAGTGGAGAAGTGGGGGGCTGGTGCCAGGTGCACAGGACTGCCAGCCACAAACCCCTTCCTGTGCCTGCTGGCTGTGGCAGTGATGTTGGCCTATGGGGCACCTGCTCCCCAGCAGCCCTCATCCTTGGGGGATACCTCAGCACTGAGCTGGGCAGCAGAAGGCAGGACAAGGCAAGACAAGAACATGGCAGCAAGGCCATACCAGTGATGTGGATGGGGCTGGATCTGTGGGATGGGAAGGTCCTGTTGGGTCCCATGTAGCAGATGAGATCCCCCTCAGCAGCTGGGTGAGGGACAAGGGAGACAGTGCAGATGGTCCCACCATCCTCCCGGGAGGCTCCGTAAGTCAAGTACTGCAGGGCATCACCGTTCCCACCAGAGATCCAGATGGCATGGCCAGAGCCAGGGTCCAGGTCACTCACCATACAGACCACCAGCTGCTGGTGCTGCCCGGCCACCACCATGCTCAGCGGTGGGGCCAAGGTGGGCAGTGGCCCAGTGGCCCTGCCAGCTGGGGGAAGGCAGAGATTAGGGGCTCTGTATCGCCCCGTCCTAGTTGCCTGCTTGGCGACACGCGGCCTTCGAACTCACGTCGGATGGCAGCAGGTCCTCCCACCCCCATCCCTCCCGGGAGTACTCACGGTGCAGGAGTGGGAGCAGAGCGGCTGCAAGCAGCACCCAACGCCCCGTCCCGGCAGCGTGCAAAGAGGGGCTAAGCCCGTAACCGTCGCCAACACAACTGCGTCGTCCCATCACCTGCTGTCGTAGCGGGGCAGCCCCCGGAGACGGGCCTGACCCCAGCCTAGTAGCTCCCGTTGTCCCCGGCTCCTCCGCAATAGCATCGCCTACCTCCCCCTCCAACAGCAGTGGTACCGCTCCTCGCCCCACCCCCTGCAGCGGCACCGCCTCCCGTCTCGGCCCGCCCGCGCCATGGAGCTGGAGAAGGCCCGAGCACCGGCTCCGACCGCACCGCCGCCCGAACCCTCTTTCTCCGAGGTGATGCGGCTGGTGCGGAGCGGGCGGGAACCGCCGGCCGTGCGGCAGCCCCACGCCTCCCCGACGGGGGACAACCCCACCACCTCCCGCCTGCCCCCGCCCGCCAAGCCCTGGGAGCACCGCCCCGGAGTCTAAGCCCCGGCCCGCCCGCAAGCACAGCTCGGGAGACAGGTGATGTAGAAACGTACAAAAGAACTCTTAACAAACTTCAGGCTGGTGACCGGGACTCCTGACCAGCCGCAATGGCTGGGGAGAGCCGAGGGAGGAGGAGGGTGGATGGGGAAGTAGGGGTTGGTAATCAGGGGTTGGGACCAGGCTTATGCCCGTTGATAGAAACATGGTTGAGCTCTCATCCCACGGTGTCCACACTTGATAGGATTGTCTGCTTCCTTCTTCATCCAGCGACAAACATACCAACTGGGGTGCCACACCAAGACAGGCATTGCACTCAGAAACCCTTGACCTTCCTGGCTTGGCCACCTTAGTCTCTTTTCAGTCAAGGCTGTGGCTTCACACAGTAGAACTCTGTGCATTCTTCATGAGTTTCCAGGCATATGTATTGAAATAAAGTAAAACAGAAGATGTTCAATTACTTAAACACATACTCGTCATTAAGGCATAGTTAGCAAGGATTTTTCTTAAAAAAAAATTTTTTTTTTGTCATTTCCAGCATTCACTTCATGCTGTTTTATGACCTCTTCATCTTCACAAATGCAGCTAGTGCATGGAGAATGAAGAACCCCCACCACTCAACCCAGGAGCCTGGTGGGAGCTGTGATACTGCTTGATTTCCATAAACCATGTCTCAATAGCTAGTGATCCTTTAGGAAGTCCAAAAGAACTTCAGCAGAACCACATTTCCTCACCGTACGGATTGGTGACCGTCCCATTTCCATAGAAAACATCTAATTAATCTTGCAAAACATCTGAAGAACCTGAGAACTGACTTCAAAAAACACTTTGAACCTGCACAGAGCAAAGGCAGGACTGACACGTTGCTTCCTCTCTCACAGCATCACTGTGCCTAAGGACAGAGCTACTCCACTTTGAGCTTTGTTTTTATGTTCATGGCCGCCAGCTCTGCCACAAAGTAACGGAACACATGGGGCACGGGGACAACCTCGATTGTGCCCACTTCTCTGCAAACAGAGCAGGAGTACCTCCTGCTGCTCCTCAAGGAAGAGGAGTGAGGTGGTTTCTCCAGCACAGATGTCATACTGCCACAGCTCATGCAGACACAGGCTACAGAAGCATCAGAGCAGTTGAACAGGCGGTCTTGCAGCAAGAAAGACGTGCCGTGAGCCAACAGCGCGTCGCGCTCCATCTCGCCAAAGCGAATCCCACCTTCCACATTCCTCCCCTTGACGGGCTGGTTGGTGACAGCATCTCGGGGCCCCGTCGTCCTCACTTGGAACTTGTCTGAGACCATGTGGCGCAGGCGCTGATAGTACACCACTCCCACAAAGATGTCTGCCTCCAGCTCCAGGCCGCTGATGCCACTGTACATCTTTTCCGTGCCAAAGAAGTTATAACCTGCGCTCGCTAAGGTCTCGCCAAAGTATTTCAAAGCGGAGTTCTTCTCTGTGAAGGTGAAGGGAGTGGCATCGTAGGAGACGCCGTGCAGCGCTGCTGACTTTCCTGCCATGCTCTCGATCAACATCCCAATGGTCATGCGGGAGGGAAAGCCATGGGGGTTGAAGAGGATATCTGGAACCATCCCATTCTCTGTGAATGGCATATCCTCAACTGGCCAGAGCTGGCTCAGGATACCTTTCTGTCCGTGACGACTGGCAAACTTGTCCCCAACAGTTGGATTTCGGGGAACCCTCACAGTGATGCAAGCCTTCTTGAACTTCCCAGTGCCACGGTCATTACTGCATAACCTGATGTTGTCTACAATGCCTACTTCCTTATTCCTGTGTAGGTGCAAAAACAATAACAGCAAAGGTGTCAAGAGTGCTAATGATTTTTAGCTAGGAAAAAAAAAAAAGTTAAGGAAAAAAACCCCAAACCACTTCATAACTCTGATAAACTGGGACAGCTGGGGAAATACACCATTTTTTAAAAATTCTACTTGGTAGCACAGGAAGCCAAGCTGAGGAAGAATCAAGGCAGGGAAGAAATACAATGGCATTATGCAAGTTCCATTAGTTTGCTTTTTCTAGTATAAGAAGTACAGCTACAACTTTCAGGTGATCAGATAACATGCCACCCATTATTTAAAATACTGATCATTTAAAGCTGTCTCCTCTGCATTGCACTTAACCTGACAAACTGCATTGCAGTGACATGTTTTGTGTTAAGGTAACAGTCACTCTCCCTACCCCCAGTCAATTCACACCATCTTTGTGGAGTACCAAAATAACCTATTTGGTTGAGTGCAAAGCAGAGAGGAAAGCTCAGAGCAGGGAAGGAAGGCACCATGTAAGCTAAGGGGGCTTTGCCACCAAGTAGCAGGGGTGTGCTACTTCTCTGTATGAACCCTCAGCCTGATGTTTCATGTGCTTGGTGTTTGCTGCAGGCTTAACTTGTAATAGAGCTTTCAACTCAAACTCTCCACTCATTTTGGAAACAACAGCTAAGAAATAAATACATGCTGTCCCACATTAAGACAAGATCACTTTTCTTCTCCCTTGAAGTCCTAATGAACACAGTGTTTGCATTTTAAATGTTTAAATCCATTTTCAACTGCAACCAGGGTAACAGGCCATCACAAAAAAAACAACCAAACAAACAAAACCCCAAACAAACAAAAACAAACAACCAAAAAAAAAAAAAACCAAAAAAACCAAACCAAATCACCAAACCAAAAAAAAACAAACCAAACAACCAAAAAAAAAAAAACAACCAAAACAAATAAACAGCTTTATAACCCTCTTCCAACCTTGATCAAACTTTTGAACTCAAAGTATCCGTCCTCCCTCTCTCTCAAGCCACACAGTAAGATATACTGGCACAGCACAGAATCACAGAATGTTAAGGGTTGGAAGGGACCTAGATGATCATCTAGTCCAAACCCTCTGCCAGAGCAGGGGCACCTAGACCAAGTCACCCAGGAACAGATCCAGGGGGGGCTGGAATGTCTCCAGAGCA
>JAOEGS010010421.1:0-24411 GCA_025447755.1 Corythornis vintsioides
TTAAATAATATATATTTTTTTATATTAGAATATATTTTAATATCATTAGTTTCACACAGCTGACTCCGCTACTCTACAGATAACTGGAAAATTTGGACATAGGTATAAAAATCTCATGAACTAATTGTAGGGTCAACTTTGTTTCAGTAATGAATAGAATTTGCTTTCCTGATCCACTTGTTCCATTCTCCTAGGTATGCCAAAGGCTATCCTCCTTATTCTCCATATATTGGAAGCTCTCCCACATTTTGTCATCTTCTGCATGAAAAAGTACCTTTTTGTTGTCTAAGGCTAGACAAGGTAAAGGGGGTTTCTGTTAATAAAATTTTAAATTATATTATTAATAATTTTTTCTGATAAAACTGCATTTTCATTTGTCTCTTGCATGTGAACAGAGAAATTCTGGTTACTGCTTAGAGATTAGGTTTGTTCAGCAATTCTCATTCTTTTCATCACTAAGCATTTGTTTTTGTCTAGTCAAGTCTCTCTGATCATCTGATGAAATTTTCTATTTCTAATGGTAAAACCTCTTAATATCACAGCTATATCTCTTTATTAATATTCAATGAACTTGTTTCTTTACTGGCTTTTTAAAATTTATTTATTTTTCTATTTTAGGGATGCCAACATAACTATTATGAAGATGCAAAAGCTTATGGATTCAAAAATAAGCTAATTATAGTTGCAGCAGAAACTGCTGGCAATGGCTTATATAACTTCATTGTTCCCCTCAGAGCTTATTACCGACCAAAGAAAGAACTCAACCCCATTGTGTTACTCCTGGATAACCCGTAAGCAGAGTTTTTTTATTTTTTAATGTATTTTTAGAGTCATTTTATCATTGCTTCAATGGATCACTCTTCACATGCCAACTTAAAACCAAAAACATGGCACATTTTTCTTTAACAGAAGTGACAAAGAGAATACCTTCTGTTCACTGTCACATACAAAACTGACATTTCACAGACTGAAAATGGCCACAGTGATTTTATATGTTCTTATTCTACACGGGCGATGTTTCAGCTGAGTACTTCTTAAAAAGTACCCCAAATAATGTGAATATTAATGCTAAAATAAAAAACTCCATAAACACTGTAAAAAGAAGACTGTGTAACAGTTTCACACCTACATGACTACTTCATAAACACTAACCTATGTAACACAAGGCACTTGGTGGTCTGGACCAATTAGGAGTATTTTAAATAATTTCAGACTCTAAAGTAAACAGCTCTAAGTCACTAAGACACCCCCCAGCCAGCGCTTTGTTCCAAGGATAGAAAGTGGAAGAACGTTAGACTTGCAGGGTAGTTACAGTCTGGAGCCGCTGGATTTCGGGAATTGGTAGAAGCCGAAATGAGGCGACAGGACTAATTAAATGGGTCGCGTAATTGAATGAACGTGAGCTCACAGTGCCCTCTCGTGGCTCTTCTCAGCATAGCGCCTCATTCTGCATCACGCTGGTGTGAGTTGATGGCTTTTATTACACTTAACTTTTGATTTGTTAATGAAGTCAAAGTTACAGTTGCTAATTAAACGAATACCCTTAGTGTTGTTTTTCTCCACACAGCATCCGCAGTGGCTCCTGTGAAAGGACAGCATTCCTGGCACTACAGGAGCTAGCTGGGAAGCCAGCATGCCTTTCTCATGGGCACGAGCTGGGACTCAGGCTGCCATTCCAGTCAATTGGAATCTTGTTAATTACTTGACTGGACATAGGAACGCCTCTCCCTTTGAGGAACATATCTATGCCTTGTCATTATGTGCCTATTTTCTCTACCAAGGCAAATGTTAACAGTATACTTATTCTGATACCACAGCTGTTTTAACATTTCCAATGTTTCTTGGTATTTAAGAATACAGTAAAAATTATTAAAGAAGAATACAATAAAGTATCTAAGTGTTCACAATTTTAAAAATAAGGCTTCATCTAAGATTGTCTCATTGACTAGAATGGAGCTGTTAACACAAAATTCAAATTATTATTTGGTTTCCACTTCACATTTAGTTGAAAATGTTCACTGCTTATTTTAAGTACTCATTGGAGTGCAACTTGGTAGTGTGACTGACATCAGTCATTCATTGTTATATTTGCAATTGTAGTGTGCCATAAAATTTCTGATTTAAGAGGTGCATTTATTAATGTAAGCATATTAATTCTGACCATTCTTTATGACACAACAAACTGCTGGTTCACAGCTTTCTACACACCTATTTCCTGTTTAAAGTGGGTATTATTATACTGCCAAAGTTATAAAAGTTTTTAATCAAAAAAAGCTGCCAGTTTATTGGAATACTGAAGAGATGCTCCTGTTGTGATACTGTTTCATTTTGTAATCCCATCTGCTGCTCAGGCCAGATATGCATTTTCTGGATGCAATCTGTTGGTTCCCAATGGTTTACTACATGGTGGGCTCTATCGACAAGTAGGTGCACTGAGTGTCAGAAGATGTTAACACTGTAGTTCTCAGTGGTTGTGATGTGGATTGTCATTGCATGTTCAGTGTGTGTTGCATTTAAGACACTCTTCTTGCATGTGTGGGGTTTTGTCTGTGTGCTAAAATTTGGAATTAATTTCTGACTTATAAAGGACACATTAGTGACAAGTATGACAGGGAGCAATTATAATGCCCAAACAGCTTTTTCACCATGGAATTAAACAGAATGACGCAAAAAATTATTTTCCTGATTTTGCTTAGAAGCCACAAAATTCACCCTTTCTTCTTATTTTCACTTAGGCTTATTTTAAAAAGTGGAAATAATCATTTCAACGAAAGGAAAGGGACTGTAGCAACCTCTGAAGCACGTTCAAGTATTAATTAAATGAAAACAATCTAGTATATAAATTAAGAAGATATACTTGATACGGATGATACTGGGAGTTATGGACATGAAGGGAACGAGCAACTCGGCCTGTGCTCTGCAGATTCCAGCAGTCCCTAATCTTTTCTGTGCTCCATATTTAAGTCACTTGTTTCTGTCTCCTTTTCTTTTCACCAAAGCCTAGATGACTTACTAAGGTGTGGGGTCACCTTTGCAGCTACTATGGTGGTGGTGGACAAAGAAAGTACAATGAGTGCTGAGGAAGACTACATGGCAGATGCCAAGACGATTGTAAACGTTCAGACCCTCTTTAGGTGAGAATTTTTGCAATCTACATCTTTAGATGTGTTCTTTGGTCATGAAATCCTTAATGGCTTGTGCTCTCAGGTAAGAATCCCTTCCCTTCCTTTCCTTCCTTCTACTGATGTTTGCCATGACAGGAGTTTGTGTCTTACATGAGCAAACCTTTTCCCTGCTTCGTAATACGTTCCTGAAATCTCAGAAAAAATTCTATGCATACCAAAACTGGAAGATAATTTTTAAAGTCAACTGTGTAGGAGGGAAAAGAAAGGTAATCTTGAAGACTTAGGACAAAAGATAGTTGAGAAAATATTTTTCTCCTCAGCGGAGCAGTCTAGCACATTAATGCTAAAGCCATTATTAAACACAGATCCTTCTCAAAGGTAGTCAGTGCATCACTGTGAAATTAGGAATTTCACATTTTTAATATTTCACTTTAAAAAAAAGGTTTTTTCAGGCACGGATATGCAGCATTTTGTATGAGAATAAACAGTGAGAATTATTAAGGACTAAGTGAATATAAAGTAATAAAATGATCAGTCTAGTAATGAGGCTGAGAAGACAGAAAATTCCTGTTCTTCAGAGACCTTGTGATCAAAGCCTCACTTGGTGTGAAACATCTTGTGTGAACACATACCAAGAGACATGTCCCTTTAAACTGAAAAAGCTCTTATATGCTTCAAAAAGAAAACAGCACACCAGAAAAGCCCCACAGAAACTAGAACACACCATACAGTAGTTGTGTTCTACTGGGGAAGAGATGATAGTAGCACCATAGAATCAACTTGCTAACAATCCCTTGCTTGCACGATGCTTGCAGCTAGGTGGCAACTTCCACTCACACAGAACTGTGTTTCTGCTTCAGTATAAAGACTGAATGGTACTTCTTATAAATATCAAAAGAAATAGAATAAATATCTTGGTTTAAGATTTAAACAATATTCTTTCAGAAAGCTCTCTCAGAAGAGTGTAAACTTCAACAAGTAGCATAATTTTTTTTCTAATTTAGTTCATTAAGCTACATAACTCCAACAGACACAATGGTCATTTGAAGTGGTTCTCATTCTCGCTCAGTTGGCCGTTTCTCCGTACACGGGCACGTCTGGGTATCCACAGGGACACAGCTCCTAGCAGCTCAGGCATGGCTGGCATCCCCACCATCACCTGGCTGGGCAGACTCGTGGGGACCACACCTCCCATCTCTAGCAGCACGCCCAGGAAGCTACTGCAGGAGAATGGCACTGACACGTGACCAGGGATGTTCTGACATACATTTCCCCACATTTAGGCTCAGCTTCAATTGACAATTTCAGTGAAGTTCCTCCCTACAAAAATGAGGGGGAAAAGACTAAAGACTTGCAAAAAGGTACACTGGATTCCATTCGACACTAATTTACTAAATTCAGCTTTCAAGCAAACCACTTTAATGTTTATCTGAATGAAACAGAAGCCACATTAATGATGTCATTAGTGCCACAATGATCTATTGTCACATGTAGATAAATACTTTCATGATCAGCAGAACAGATCACAAATGCACATTTCATCTTCTGACACTAATCTGTAGAGGAAATTCTCAAATCATTTGAGTTCTATTCCAAGTCGGTTAATATTTGCATATCAGAAACTACAAATTTATTTCTAGTTCTTGGAGTTCTGAGGGCTGGAGAGGGCTCTTCAGACTGCTACATAAAAATCTGTTAGATCACAGTTAAATTTTATTAACTGGTTTTGGCTATTGGAAGCTTATATTAGTGTAAACTTCTAAGTATTTTGTGTATATAAATATTTCAGAATGAGAACATAAGCATATGTTTTCTCAGTAACTCCTGAGAAATGCCAGTTTTCAACTATCTTGCTCGGTCTGTGGACACAGAGCATGCAACCAGAACTCAAAAAAAAAAAAAAAAAAGAAAAGGAATATGACAAGATTCCATAAGGCAGTTGGAATAAAATGTTAGTTTACATGCAGCCAGATACTAGGTGCATTCTACAGAGTTTTGCACTTTTTGTGTTTCCTACAGATTTGTGTCATTTTAGAAATTATTAAATAGCATCTGCAGTAATGAAATGAGTTGGTTCCTTTCTAGCATTACAATACTGTATGAGCTCAATCTTGGAATGTTTGTTTACTCTGAATTCTACAGAGAACACTGTAATTTCCTCTGCTCGTGTACCAGCAAGTCACTGTGCCAAACACACCACAGGCTTCAAGCACTGAATGAGAAGCATGGACATGAGCACAAGCTGTAGCATCATGTAAAAAATTCTGTTAATGAATAGTTCCAGAGGCATAACTGTTGCATTCTTTCAAAATACAGGTTGTTCTCAAGCCTTAGCATTATCACAGAACTCACTCATCCAGCCAACATGAGATTCATGCAGTTCAGAGCCAAAGACTGCTATTCTCTTGCTCTATCCAAACTAGAAAAGGTAAGATTTGCATCCTCACCCCCAATTTAAACACTAGCATTTTGGTTTTCTGATTCTGTAACAGTTAAAGTTTGCAAAACCAGGGGAAACAGTGAAATGATTTTGTGTTTACAGAGTGAATTTAAAGATTTTTTTTTTTCCAAATTCTACCCTCATTTGAAAATGAGGTTTGAGTTTCATTAGTTTGCACTATAATACTTATCCACCCACCTTCTGGACAGAGGTGGACAAACAATTTGCTCAACGAAAATTGCATTTTTTTAAATAATATTCAGATGTTCTGCAGAAGCAAGCTGTGCAAACCTGAGATGTCCAGCTGCTCTTCAGCTGCAACTTCCCTCACTTTACAGATAAATCCATCACTAATGCTGGACAAAACTATGGCCTTTACACAACAGAGAACAGGAAAAACATATGTTCTAAGTTTAGACCATGTTTGTTTTGTTCTTCATTTGTCTTGTGTCAATGAAGTAAAGACCTCCCCCTACAAATAGCTGTATTTTAAACTATCTTCTCTACACATGAAGTTCTGTAGGTCACACTCATGCCATGATCTTTTAATACTGTTCCTAGCAATTATCTATGATCTTCTTTAAGTTCTATCTGCCTCTTCATTAATTCTACAAAGCATCAGGTAAGGATCTGCTGAGAATCAGACTTGAAATAAAACTGCTGGGGCATTCTGGCACATTTCTGGCTTCTACATCTGCACTATTATCTGGGAATTGAATAAGCCTGCAGGTAATAAAGCAGAACTTGACACAGTGCCTGAGGAAAAAAAAATGTAGTTCTCACAAATCTATTTTAAGCAAGAATTTAAAAAAAAAAAAAATCCTGCAATAAAAGATGGAAGAAAACCATGTAAGAAATCTAAAATAAAAGGAGGAGAATAAACATCTAAGCTTCAACTTTAAAATAAATAGGAACTTCCCTGTGTTTATCATCAGAATTTTGGATAAAAATCAGTTTATTCCTCAGATATCTCTTGCCCATCTTCTTGGCACGAAAACCACTTTTCTATCCTTTGAGAACAAATCTTACTCTTCATATCATCTTTGAACTGAAAGCTTGGGGTTTTCCTCTCTTAAAGTACTTAAAAAAAATAAAAATCACATCAATGACATTTTGCTCTCCAGTACCTGAAGGAACAGGGAGTACATCAGGGCATGATGCCTCTGCAATGAGGCACGACAGGAAAAAGGCATAACTATAGGTACAGTTTTTCTACATCACCTCCCAGAAGCATCAGAGCAAGAAGCTTCTAAAGCTTCTACTCCAGTACCTGTCTGATCTCTTCTCAGAGCCTCACATTCACTGAAGTAGTTTCTTCCCTTTTGCATCAAATTCTGTCCAGGTTTCATGTGCCCTTTCCTAGGAGACTTCCTGGAGCTGAGTGAGAGTCCACCTTCAGCAGTAAGGAACTGGAGCAGGAATAACAAGAGCTTTGCTCTAAGCACAGCTGAAATCCCTCCATTAGTTTTAAAATGGTACAGTAAAACCTGCCCAGGCAATTTGAGGTGTGATGACTTAAACAATACAGGCATTAAACATAATCTTCCAGCCTGAAAAACTAAGTACTGAACAAAGTTGCTGCATACTTGTAGAAAGAAACTATATTCAGAGTGAAAGGATTTACACTTTGGACCTCTTTCAAGGAAATATCAGTTTGATGAATTTTTATTATAGTCCTCCAATACCAACCTAAAAGTATTTTCTGTTGTTTCGTTCCTGAACAGAAAGAACGGGAAAAGGGATCTAATCTGGCATTTATGTTTCGACTGCCCTTTGCTGCTGGG
This sequence comes from Corythornis vintsioides, assembly GCA_025447755.1. Classification (NCBI taxonomy): domain Eukaryota; kingdom Metazoa; phylum Chordata; class Aves; order Coraciiformes; family Alcedinidae; genus Corythornis; species Corythornis vintsioides. The sequence continues at coordinate 7,350 of JAOEGS010010421.1, forward strand.
AGAGTTTTCAGCATCAGTATGTTGGATACGCTGCTTTATCAGGTACTGTGAACCATGATGGGACTGATACATCAATATCACCTATTTTATTGCACTTACTACTAAATGACCCCATTGCCTACATGTAGACCATGAATGTGCATGTCTGCATGAGAAAGAAAGGCAAAAGATAATATGACAAAATACTGGCTTAATTATCAACCCAGAAGTCAGCCTCTCCACGAATTCCACCGATAAACAATATAATACTGTTTCTCAACCTCTCCACAGTCAGATGAGTTAGTTTTAATAAAGCATATATAAAATACACATTATACAGACTAAAAACGTTTGTAGTCTGCAACAAAAATATTTATATTTGCTCCTAGTCTTGCTCAGTCATGCTATGTCGTGACAGAATAAAGCTGTTCAGTAGAAACTGTTTAAAATGCAAAAACACAAACTCATTCTCACTCAAATTCCACCCATTCTTTCTTTGAATTCATACTGCTCAGGTGAGCTGACATTTTTCTAGCATTATCTTTCTCATTCCAAGTTACAAATACTACAACATCAACTTCTCTCCCTTCTTTTTCATGATCCTCTCATTTTCCATATGACATCTTGTGCATACAGGGAACAGTGTAAATGACATGGGGAACAGCAGGGTTGATCTGGTCCTTCCTATTTGAGGCCAAATGAAAAGCCTTTGAATCATTTTTAGGACATCAAATGAAAAACTAAAACATAGTCTACCAAATCCTTGTGAATACATTTGCTGATCTTATGGTAATTCCATAGATAAAGATGCACTGAAGAAGTGAAGGTTAGAAAAATGTTCTTTTCCAGAAGAGGCTCATTAGCACTTACCCTGTCACAACTGGAAGACTGCCAGTTCAAAAATGAAAATAGTTGAGTCACTATGTATTCAATGAAACCTGTCCAGCTTCTTTAGTAGCAAATTCAGAAGTGTAACTCTGAAGGATTTATCTAACACCTTTGTCAGGAATTTATTAAAACCTATTTGCTAGGTCCAATTTGCATTAAGCAAAAAAGCTAATCCTAAATTGTGTTCCAAGTATTGATGTCCTGCCTTGAATACTCCCTTCTTACACCCAAGAGGTAAGGAAGAGGAATGTAATGTCTGTTTCTAGCCTTTGCCTACACTTCCACACGTAGCTTAGTTTCTGACTCGTAACCAATCAGCAGGAAGCCTGAGCTGAGGCAAGGCAGACCCACACTCAAAACCAGGATGTACTGGGGAAGGCAAAGGGCTCCTCTGAATCACAACAGCAGCAGCTGCTGTTCCATTATTACAGTTGCATTCAGCATCACCTGCTGCTCAGTGCTGCAGACTCAGGGAACAGGACAGCATTTGGTTTGCACAGAAGAGTTCATTATTACCATTTCACACCTCATGAGTCTAACACCTTGAGTCCATTGATCTTTCATCTGCATTTATCTTTGCTTTCATGGTGCCTCATTATACCTTAGTCTCCGAGTCCTTTATGGACACTGCATGCAAATGCAGAACCAAATCAGAAAGTTCATTTGATGTAAGTAGATTCAGCACAAAGAAAGGGATGGCTAGAATATATTGGTTGTAAACACAGCTGTACAGTTTCTTTGACATTCACACATGGTGCTGACAGCTACCTGCTCATCTGCTCATTAAAACTTTTTTCTTTGTTTTTCATATCTCCTGTTAAAAACCTTGCAGTCATTTGTGAAAGATTATATGATTTCTATCACAAGACTTCTACTGGGACTTGATACCACACCAGGATCTGGGTTTCTTTGTTCCGTAAGTGATTAACATGAAATTATTACAGAATATCAGAGAAGATTCTGCACTGTCTGCAAAGTAGCTTTCTTTATATGGCACTTCCCTTTGTGAAACTCCAAAAAAGGCCACCTCTTTTCCTTTTTTCACCAGGGAGAAGACAAGAAAATTAGATGGGAGACATACACATTTTTAGTTACTTCCAAATCAAACAGCAGCCACACCCCAAGAAAATAGAATACGTTCTATAAAGCACAAAGGGAAATAGGAAACACCAGAAAAGTTCATTTTATGTGAAATAGCAATGGCAGTTCAGCAATCCATTTGAAAAAAACCAAGTATCTAAAACTGAAGCAGCACTATCTATATTGTTTGGCCTGGCTGGCACTTACAGACAATACTACTTCACAATGCTCATCTGCACCACGGGCCATAAAAAGGCAGAAATGGATTTTACGTACAATGTGTTAAATGACTGGTTCTCAAAGTTCAAAAGACATCTTGTTGTTATATATGTCAAAACTCCCCAACGCAGAGTTTGTTCCTATTTTGATTTTTTAAACTATTTTTATATGTATCTACACTACACATAGAAAAACATAAACATGTATTTATATCAAAAATAAAACCCACCTGTCTATTTTTTCCCACCTCTATCATGCCTCATGTGGCAAATAGATAAAGAAAAGCTGAGTTATTTACCAGCTGCTTTCTGGGGAGCTGTAACAAACTGCAGGATGTTGTTCTTAAAAAGGCAGTTAACAATGCTGCTTTAGGAAATTTTAATAAAAACCAGTTATGGATTTGTTTGTCAATCATTAAGCTGTATTATAGTGAATGCAAGACAGTTGAGTTTCTGGAAAGGAACTTGGATATCTTGAAATAAAGCTGACAGTAATGAAGTACTTAAGATTAATTTAAATCTTTCTCATGGTATGTATGCTTAGTGTATCCCTTTTCCCCTATACCCTCTCCCCAGCTATTCAGCCTTCAGTCTAGTGAACAGTCATCTGGTTATGGAACCATTTGCACTGAAATGTCTCCCAAATAAGGGGAGAAAAAACCCCAACCCAAACCCAGTATCTACAAAGTCACTGGAGTTCCGTCTTTGCTGTGGAGTGATACCATCCATCATCTGATCAGTACTAGCCAGTGTTCAGGGATTTTTATCATTTCAGTAGTAGAGTGAACAAGTGATAAGCCCTCAAGAGTTAAAAGTACTCCTTCCTATTATTATTTGTTCAGATGAAAATCACAGAAGAGGATCTGTGGATTAGGACATATGCCAGACTATATCAGAAACTTTGTTCTTCTACAGGAGACATCCCAATTGGAGTCTACAGGACAGAATCCCAAAAGCTCACAACCTCTGAGGTATGTCAGTTTACTGTCCTTCTCTGGGGATTTCATTGCAGAGTATACAACATTCTTTGGCCCTCCTGAGAACAGGAACCACTTATTTAAAGAAAATTGTGAATGCAGCATCTGCAAATGCACAGAATGCCAACACTGCCATTAATGGTCACACCAGGTAAGGGCTCATTCAGCTGCACACCTCATGAGTGCCCAGACCAGGTCTCCATAGTGACTGTCCCTGCTGTGCTGCCCTGCAGAGCCTGACTGAACACACGGGGCAGGGCAGGTACAGGTTGGACAGGGTAGGACAGACAGCTGCTGTCTAAACCTGCACGTGGTCACTAATGGCAATATCCATTACAGTCTGTATGGCCATGTCCACACTGTATCACACAACACAGGCCATTTCAGTATTTACACCAATTTTTAACTATAAATGAGCAGCAATAGAAAAAAAAAAATGCTGTAAGAGCCTTGTGGGTTTTCTCTAAATGCAGCTGCCAAGTGTTGGAAAATTTTCTCAGTATGTATTGATGTGTCTGCCATATAAATGTATACATTTCTCCCCTTATTCATTAAGACAAAAATATTTTTTCTCAACTATAACTTTTTTGTGTGCATCTTTTATTTGTGTCATGTATAAGCTGTTTATGTGACCATTAATACTGCCATCTCATCAAACCACAGCACAAACACAGCTGAAAATGCACTGGGGAACTACTTCTTTCTTTTGAAATACTCATAGTTTACTGATTTCCAAGACAGACTATCTGTATTTCTCTTCCATATTGCAGAAAAAAAATTGTAAAACATTGAGACACTTAACTGCAAGATTCATCTTGAAGTATAAACATTCAGGTTAATTAAAAAAAAAGTTATGTGAGATTTCACCAAGTTCATGACTGTCTCAGGGGGTAGGAGGTAGGCTTACACACTCAAATCTTCTGAGGCAAGCTTAACTGATAAATTAAAGATACTTCCAATGTTTTTCTGAAAACAAGGTTTGAGACCAGTCAGTCACTTTAAACTCACCACGTTACTGTCACATTGGGCAACTTCTGAGCCTGTACACATGCAGCTGCTCAAGTGTACAAGTGCTTGAACACTTCATCAGACCAGGCCCAAGCTTACTTTACAATTATTATCTTTTAATGTTACTATTTTAAATGTTAATGTTTTTACATGTATATCTCCTTTGACACCCCCTTTTTGTACCATGCAAATTTAAAAAAGCCTTCACTCTGACAGAAAAATGTAAATTCCTTTTAAAAGAAAGCAAGTTTTGCAGGGATCTAGTTACTGAAGCAAATGTATCCTGCCTCTCGATGAACTGCACCCATAGCTCAAACCATTTCATGAAAAAAAAAAAAAAAAAAGATATGAAGTCTTCCTTGCTACCTGTGCAGCTGACTTGCTATGGTTCCTGCTAAACACTCCATGTTTGCTTTTTAGATTCACTTCTTTTTAAATTGTCATTGTTTTCTTTTTCCCCTTCCTTTGTCAGTCACGAGAAATGGCCTCACAAGTAAGTATCTGTTTATTGTCTGGATGTTGTGTTTCATGCCTGTTAGGCACTCAGCACCACACAGCTGCTCTCCATCTCTCCAGGTGGGGTGGGGAAGAGAATCAGTAACAGAGAGAAAACTTGTGGGTTGAGGAGTTAAACTGCCTTTATAAACAGTTTAATATGCAAAGCAAAAGCCACGTGCACAAGCAAAGCAGAACAAGGAATGAATTCCCTCCTGGCCATGAGCAGCAGCTGCTCAGCCATCCCAGGAAAGCAGAGCTTCATCATATGTGATGGTTACCTGGGAGGACAAAACTCCCATCACTGCAAACATCCCCCCTGCCTTCTTCACCCAGCTTTATCTGCTGAAGGCAGCACCATGAAGAGTGGGAGATCCTTGGGTCAGCTGGGGACAGCTGTGTCACCCCCTAACCTTGTGCACCCCCAGCCTGGGGTGCTGAAACATCCCTGTGGTACCAACTGTTTCCAGCACAGATCCAAAGCATAGCCCCATACTGGCTACTGTCAACAAAATTAACTCCATCCCAGAAAATGAAAGTTTTTAAAGAAAGCTTCAGACTGATTAAAACAGAAAGGGATCTTCTGTGGTTTTTATATGTGCTTATTGTTTGTTATAAACACTGAACACACTGAAATCAGTCATCAGTAACTTGGTAACACTACTGTGCTGATACCAGTGTAGTGCTGATACCACTATGTCAATGTCAGCAAAATACATGTTTTAAGGATCAGAGCAATAGCTCAGGATTATAAGGAAGAAGTTTTGAAACCAGAAGCCAGAAGTATTATTCAAATGAAAAATTTGACATTAACGCCATTCTGAAGTCACCTTCTGAACTGTTTCCTGTTATCTTCCCTGGGTTCTGTGAGCATTGTGCACACACTGTTGGCAATACCTGGACTCATAGGGAAAACTCAGCATCAGAGTGCCAACTCTGGCCTCTTATGTCTGCTTTTGTCTTGTTACTATACCAGTAATCAACTTAAAACAAACATCTAAAAAGCAGTTACGGAATTTGAATTTCTAAAAATATACAGACTTGGAAGTGAGTGGAGAATTCATTCAGAATATATTTATAGATTCAGGAAAGGCAGTATCAGAAGGCTAAATTATTCTCAGAATCAAAATGGAGTCAGGTGCTAAACGACACTTGTTTCACTTGAGAGATGTATTTACATCATGAAGGAGGCTAGTAAAGGTGCCCAGCACTCGCTGGGGCACAAACAGAGCAATCCCTTCAGCTGCAGTGCACCCAGGACACACTCCACTGCACTGCTGAGAGAACACCATCATCTCCCTCCGTTCCCCAAGCCCTTAAAGACCGCACTGTTTCCTCTGCAGTCGCAGATCTCGATCAGCGTGGAGGACTGGGAGGAGCCCCGGGAGCAGCTGTGTTCCCGCAGCAGCCAGCGCGGCTCCAGCTGCGGCGAGCAGCCCGAGCAGCCGCTGCTGCGCAGGAAGAGCCTGCAGTGGGCACGGCGCCTCAGCAGGAGGGCTCCCCGCCACCCTGCCAGGACAGGCGACAAGATGAGCCAGCAGAGAATGAACCTCTACAGGAGGTCAGAAAGGCAGGAGCTCGCAGAGCTTGTGAAGAACAGAATGAAGCATCTGGGCCTGTCTCCGGCAGGATACGGTACGACGACTCATTCTTTACATTACTAAAGCATTACGCAAGGGAAACTTCTTTTTGAGAACTGAGGGTGTCATCAAGTACCATGCTTATGATAATGGGTTGGGTTTGGCTCGTTTGGGTTTTTTTACTGACACTTTGGAGTGTTTTTGATGAGTTGTTACCACCCAGCCCTGTTTTTGGATGGAGAGCTCAGAAGGCAGCACGTCAGTCACGTTTATATTTAGCACACGATACACATGCACAGAACACAGAAGCATGCCCCTGGGTGGCATTCACACCTCCACTTGTGGTATTCAAGTTCAGCAGTATAGCAAGGTGGGGAGCTGGTTCTATGTGAAGGATCACATTTTCCTGACAATTTTTAAAGTCAATCCTAAAATGTCACATTAAAGTTTTATGAAGCATGTTTCACTTAAGTCTTTAGATGTCATTTTTATCCATAAAATCCTTCTCCAGCAAGGCTGATGTTCAGTTGCTTTTTTTTTTTTTGTTTGTTTGGTTAGTTTTGTCTTGGGTTGGTTTTTTTTGTGGGTTTTCTGTTTGTTAGTTTAAAGTTACTGACAGGAGCTCTGTAACAGTTCTTTTACTATAGGCACCCCAGCTGCCTGTGCTGCATTTCTATGGCCCTCCCTCTGTATCATATGTGAAAACTCCCAAAACTATGGGTTCTTGTTTTCCTAGAAACACCAAGAATTTATAGATCCCAATTTGTCCCACCCTTCCCACTGTATCAAACACGGAATACCATGGAATACTGGGTTGATATGACTGGAAAAAATGCAAAAGAATATTTTGACAATGTTTAGAAAGACAAGAGGATATTCTGAGAGCTAGTAACTGAAAAGATGCTATGTCAGATAGTTCCAATGCAAGTACGATTGAAAAGAGGTTCCTAAACTACTGAAATTGCTTTGTCCTGTGACACTTTTTGACAGCTGTATAAACCAAAGATTACCTTTTATCAAATTAGTTTGTCAGATAATACTTTTCATAACTTGTTTGCAACTATAATTAATTTGGTATGTTGTTTTTTTCCTCCCTCTAGATGAAATGAATGATCATCAGAACACTCTTTCTTACATCCTGATCAATCCTTCTCCAGACACAAGATTAGAGCTGAATGATATAGTGTAAGTTAAAGCACAAAAAAAAAAAATATTAGACTTAAAAATCACAAGACCTGCAAAATGTATTGTTTGCACATCCTGGCTGAATTTTATTCATGTGCTGATAGAAAAGTACCTCAAACTTTCTGATACTTTTCTCTTGGTAACTCAAGACTTTCACCTAGTCACTATTTGCCTTTAAGAAGCAGCTACTCTAGGGCAAGCCCAGTGAAGTTCAACAAGGATAAGCACAGAGCCCACAGCTAGACCAGCTGGTACAGCTCAGGGGTACACCTGCTGGACAGCAGCTCCAATGAGAGCACCTTGGTGTCCTGCTGGAAAATACGTTTTCCATGGAACAGCAGTGTGCTCTTGTGTTCAGGAAGCCCAGTGGTCTCCTGGGGTGCACAAAGAAGTGTGTGCCAAGATTTCTGAGGTCAAAACCAGGATCTGAAGTAACATTTACAGTGGCTTCAACAGTACTGCTCGTCTCTGGACAAATTTAAGATAGTGGGATTTAATCTAGATGTCTCCTCCTTTGGAGCACAATGGCACTGAACAGCACTGGCTGATAGTTCAATGGAGCGTTAATTCTGCAGCATCACAAAGTTGCTACTGCACCAGTGCCAGCAGCAGTCTCAGATCAGATAGCTTGTCACTGAAGACATCTGACAAAACAGTGCAGAATTTACAGTTACAAATTAATGGGAAGCTCTTCCATTCTTATGCTAAGAATAGCAGTTATGTAAAATATCTCAAATGTATTCATGATTCCAACCATGAGGTGTTTTCCTCAAGTATTTTGATCTGCTAGAAGTTCTTAAAATAGGGGCTCTCCTCCAGACTGCCAGCTTCTACCAAGTTTATCAACATCAGGCTTTTTATTTATTGGGCATAGTGACAAGAATTATCCATTGAAAAAATCATTTAAAAAAGGCTCTGTGGACTACTGGTCCCTTCTGTAAGGCACACTGCTTCAAGGACATGCATAAAGAGATGCAGACATACTGACAAAGAGCTGCCAGTCAAGATTGTTAGCTGTTCCTAGTACAGATGATGCCAAGGCAGAAAGATGGGAAAGCTTTATTATTAGCATCTAAAATTAGTAATGTTACCCAAGTGTCCAAGTTCCACAACAGGAACTAGATAAAGAGCTGTAATCTCTAAGTTTTCCTCAGATCTTTCAAGATTACAACTGAATGCACCTTATCCTTGTGACGACAAGTGTTTTAACAAGAGCTGTAATGTGTTTTCCAGATACCTGATCCGAGCTGACCCCCTGGCCTACGTTGCCAACGCCGCAGGCAGCCGCAAGGACAGCTGCTGCCACGCAGGGGGGGCGGACGGCAGGGAGGAAACGCAGCTCTGACTGGCACTCCACAGCACCCACAGACACTTAGGACCTGTTGCTTGTTCCCACTGGCCAGTTTGAAAAATGAGGGGTACATGTTATTCAGATTTTGGAAACAAAATGACAGTGGGTAAGTGACCCCATTTAGACATGCTGTCTAGAAACTGATTTAAGGGACTGTCAGCCTTCTGGCCTCTTCAGTATGGCAGTTGGACTTTGTCAGCTTAAAACAATTATGACATCTATTCCTATTTAATGAATATGAGCAAATGATTTAAGAAGCGTCAGATTCTATCATGTGTTTTGCTTAGATGCTTCTAAGCATATTTATTGAGGTGACAGCATGTCATTGACTAAGCTTCTGACCCACAAAGCATAATTTGTAGTAGAAAATCTGTTAATACATTAATGCTGCCAACAAAGTTTTGTGTGTCGAGAATACAGCCTTTTAAATAACTTTCAATCTCAGCCTGTCACCCATTTATATTTGGATAGGCAGTTCCAGTTCCATTCCAGCACCAAGACTTGTTCTGTGTTTACAGAGATGGGTCTGAGTGACACAGCCCGGGCTCACTGCAGGGGCTGAGACTGAGGCACATCCACAGACAGAGCAGTGCAGAGGAGTCCACTGGAGGGAGGGCCCTGGCATCTCACAGGGGAAGTCCTGACATTGCAGAAATATGGGAAAGGAGTCTCAGTGTGAAGCTGCAAACAGTGGTAGCTCAGGTGACACACAACACTTTTGAGTGGATTTGTCAGTATCAGCCTGAATATATTACCATACAAAAGGGAGAGCACTGCTCTAAGGAACAGTTAATTCCACAGGTCCTTCCAATTTCCATTAATGTGCCAGAACTGCAGCTGTCCAGTTGCAGCAATGTCCAAATCCAAGTTATTTGGATTACTCCAACGTGATATATTTTCATGTGAAACTATTTATCACACGGAAAATTAAATAACCCATTCAATGAAAGAAGTGTAATACACATTGCATGAAAGGGCACCACAGATTTGAAGACTTTGGTTTAGCATTCAGTACACAAGAAAACTTCTGCTAGTGTATTTAACATCTGAAGCTGCTACAGATTTCCAGTCTGTACATACAAGAATGCCATAACTGGTTAAGCTTTCTAAAGAATTAAAGCATGCCTGTACATGACCTTCCAAAATCATTCTTGTTTTGCTATCTGTCACAAATGGGAATGACCATCTGTACAGTAAAAAACCCTACTATTATAATTACCCATATAGAACTGGTACAAGACATTTGGCAGATAGCCTACAATGGAAAAAAAAAATATTATAAACTCAACTGAATTTAAATTCTGTTCTATATTATTTAGTAGAACAACTAGAATTTATTTCTGAAAAATAAAATACTAAGTCTCCTAGTGAATAATGTAAGGATGCAAGTACACTTATCAGCATTGTAAGGACAGAAAATCAAGTCACATTCACATTAGAAATGACACCAAATCTGTTACTATTCCCTCCCTTCCTCTTAAGTCTTCCAAAACTTAGCTAGCCCGTTATATATTTATATATCAGAAATTCTAAAGCCACAACTATAAAAACCCCACAGATCTGTCAGAGTGGATTGAAGCTCTCAGAAGACCAAGAGTACCCATTTTAAAAGGAAAAGGGGTTAACTGGGAAGTAGGGTTTCTCCACGATTTTTTTTTAATATACTGATGTATTAAAATAGAATAATGGTTCAGAAGTCCTTCAGTGATTCTGATACATTATTAATCAGTGTTTTTCCACACACACTAGACATTTATCAGATTTTTCACAGGGAAATGAAAAGTATTTCAAATAATCTGGACACTGTGGAAAAAAAACAACCAACACCACAAAAAACCCCAATAAAACAAGTGAAAGAGCTGCGTGGACAGCAATCCACAGGTGCTTTTTTGACAGTATATGGTACAGAACCTTGCCAAGACCTGTCACAGGAGTTACCCTGGAAGAGACTGCATGTGCAGCATGAGGAACATTCTCCTTTGAATGCCTTCAGTAAGCAGACAGCATTCCAGCTGAGTGTCTGGGGTTTCTTTTTAATAAAAGTGTCTTGAAAATATCCATTTCAAGAATTCGGAAGCTCCTTTGTTTAATACTGAGGCCTGTGTAAGAGTCAAGCAGGCAGACAGGATTCCAGCCCCTGCTCTCAGTGTGATTCTCACTGCCTCCAGGCTCCCCCTGTAGCCCCACCACAGGTCTGGGGACTGTGCCACAGGGTGTGTGGCTGCAGCTCAGGGCCTTGCACTTCACAGGCTATAGAGCAGCAGAAATTAGCAGCCAGGTGTATCCATTTTTCCACCCAGCTCAGAGGAACTGCTGATCAGCTAGAGTTGAATAGTACTAGCTAATGTGACCTTGTATTTCTCCAGGCCTCATTAATTTCTAAGTGCTCATTAGCCTCAGAAGATTTGCTAAAGCAAATACAAAGATAGCTGGAGACACCTGCAGTCTCTCAAATGAATGAAAGAATCTTTCAGAACACAATACTTCCTTCTCTTCAAAACATGCCGGAACACAAGCAAGGTAATAAAAACCACCAAAAGTTTCTTACGAAGCAAATGCTCTGATAATCTATTAATATATACATATAACTCACCAGAAAGATCTGTTAATCACAATATCCTGCCCTTCCCATTGCAAGCAGAACAGCTTTGCTGTCTCTGGAATATATTCACAGACAGACCCCATGCCAGTGGAATCTAGACCTTTCCATGCTAAGCACCTCTACATCAGTGCTGAATGAGACCACAAACAGTCCCTCAGTGACCAGGGAGGCAATTCTTCCTTCAGTGGTCATCCTGCAGGCAGTCTCACCTTCACATGCTTTCTTCTCATTATGGTTACCAGACACAGAACAAGTCTACAGACCAGCCCAATGAACAGGAATCCCCATGGAAATTGCTAAAAAGGGGGGAATGAAGTTCTTGAATCAGCAGGGCCACACGAGTGCTGAAAGAGGAGTTCTGTCTGGCCATAATCCACTCATCAGATACAGAGATTTAGGCTGCTGACTCACATAAAGAAGAGATGCAATCCTAAATCAGTCAGGAAAGGTCAGTGGCAAGATAACCTCTGTTTATCTCAAAAAAAAAAAAAAAAACCACCCAAACAATCCAAACCAAACTCAAGAAGTGTTTCAGTGAATGCAGCATGTTTCTTTAACTACCCCACTGCAATTAAAAGCAGCCATCAGTTCACAAAGTGAAAGGCACCCCGTGTGAAGTTTCAGCACATGCAGTACAATGGGTTAGTGATGCTTTCAGTACATTCTGACTTTGAAATGATTTCCCAGCCTGTATATTTCCCTTCCCACAAACAACTTTCAAGTACACAAATAAACATTGCTGTAAATCTTTGTTTGCCAATGCACCAAGAGAACACTAAACAACAGATTACAGATTTCAGGGCAGAGAAAAACAATGTCCATCAAGCACACCAGAAGTAACAAACATTTCTGTAATTTCTAGGCAGCTGACAGCAACTGTTCTGTAATTTTGGAACACTGATGCATGAGGTTTTGCTGCACTGAATTCCACTTGATGTCTGAGGGAACTGAGTCACTACAATCTGAAAATGCATTAATGAAAAGAAGCAGCAGTGCATAGTGAAATCAAGTTGTACATGGTTATAAAAATACTTTTTCAAGACAGTGATATAAATGAAGAATTTATAAAATAAAGCAATCTGGATAAAATCTCTTTGCATATTCTTGATATTGGAAACAGCTCACTCCACTTTGAAACAGCTGTACATTGAATAAATATCTGTAGAATTTTCAGCCATTGTTCTAAGAAACCTAGACTGTACACAGTTAGGACAATTTGCAGCTGGCCCATGACAGCCAAGGAGGCAGGCTGGGATGCAAAGAATAGAATTAAAAGAGTAAATGCATATTCCTGTGCATGTTCCAGCCAAGTTAGGTCACAGAGTGTGGTTCTACACAGGGCTCTCACACCTCTAAGGTGCTGGTGCACAGCATGATTTGACTGATGCCTAACACCCACACTACCAACTGCTAATGATGCTAACACGTCTCTGGATCATTCCAGTCTCTTTTGCCTTTCCACCAGTGCAGGCTGGCTGATGAACTGCAGCTAGGTTCTTTGGCAACTGTATACCTGTTAACAGCTCTGTATTTACTCCTACTAAATCTTACCCTCTTTGCTTCCTTACCAACCCACTGGTGTCAGGCTCCGAATGCAAGCAGAGAACTGGTGCATTTGTAGTCTTTGAACAGCTGACAAGTGTTTGTTAATGCAATCAGTTCTGCTGCTTGCATACTCAGCCTCAGCCTCCACTACCTTATATTCAGCAGTTATTGAATAGCCTCTAGCTTAGCTGTCACTCAAATAATATGAGGACCTGTCTGCATGTAGAAATGGCATACCTATTAGAATATTCAAGGGCTGCTAATTGTTCAGTAATAATCTGTGAAGCTGAAAAGAACAATCATGTGATGTTCCTTCCCCAGGTAAAGGAAAAGAAGTGCAAGAGTTCAGCTTATCAGATTGCTTAGCATAAGGTACAAGTGTCAGCTACACAAGATTCCATGGCTACTAACAAATCATCCACTAACTGTGTCAGAAATGGATCCATTTTTTAACACAAGGTTCTGTAGTATTTTTACTAAACTGTTAGAAAAACAGTGGAGGATCCAGTGAAATTCTGGAAGAGCTGTGTCCATGTTAGCTGTACCTTTCCCCAGGTAAGTAAAAAAATGCCTTGAACAGGTATCCTGCTTTAGGACAGACGTATCCCTTCTAGTAGAAGGGCAATTACATTGGTCAGGTGAAAGGTTAAAGACTGAGTTCTGATAAGAAGGGGAAATGTTTTGTATTCAGAGGCTGTACAGCAGGGCCCCTGCTAACCATCAGTCCTGGGTGAAATGTAGTTGCCCCTGTTGCATGGAGCAGGGAACATGGCACCATAGGACACAGAGGTCCTTTTGAGAGGTTGGTTTTGTTTGCTGGTTTTTGTTGGTTTTTTTAAATACCAAGTAGTCCAATTCCAAGGGCCCTCCTGTCCACAATAATTACAGTAGTTTCCAGTCACTGACATCCACTGCTCCAGAAATGTTCTCCTCTGCCCCAACCTGGGACATGCTGTGCCTTTGATGCCTTAAGCTAAGATTATTATTCAATAGCACCGCCACTAGACTAAGATTCCTTTTTCTGTTCTTTTCCTTTTGGGCAAAATAATTCTATTTCTGCAGCATCCTTGCTGCTTGTCTATTGATCCAGAAGTGCCTGGAGTCTATCCTGCTGTACTTATCTGCAAAGGCAGGGAGAGCTGGGAGGGTTTCACAGCCATGTTGAAGGGGTTAGGATGCTAGCATTATCTTGACTGTCCAGAGGTATCTTTTATCCTCTGTGGACAAGACTGAGAAGAAAAGCCCTTATTTTCAGGGCAAGGCTGTCCTCTAGTATGTTTTAGTTAAGCATGAACAATACCAAAGTCTCCAGCAAAATTCCACTACCTCATTACATTGAAGTGTATAATGTGAACTAATACATAAATTATCAGACTTTTATACTAGAAAGATTGATTGATCTAATGGGTAGGGAGGAATATTTTTTGTAACATTACATTTTTAGCACTAAAAAACCCCAAACATGTTTCTCCAGGCTTCTGTCTTGTCACATAAAGAAATACTGGCCAAGATACTGTTTTTACTCCCTTCCACCCCAGCCCCACCAAGCTGACTCAACACTTGCTTTACATTTCTCCACTGAAATGCTGAAAATAGTCACACCTTGTTTGTCAAAAAGAGCTGAGTTTCTCCTGAGTGACTGTTCCCAAGTTACCTCGAATAAAGGAAATATGTACTGGAAAGGATAAAAACTGCTTTGAGAAGATTCTTGCCTATCAGGAACTTTTGTCACCACTGAGGTGGATTCAATAGAAGGCAGAGCAGCACAGCCCCAAGACAGTTCACACCACAGGAATGCTAATTTCAACACTGCATGGCTTTACACATATTTTTTATATAATGTTGTGGAGAAAAATCAAGCTTATTATATTTACATCAGCTTCTTCAAGTTTTAGATTTTCTTATCTACAGCATACAGTCTAAGTTCATGTCACTGAATAATTTGAGTATCAGCCACGAATGACACAGAACTGAAGTTGCAGCAAAACTCTCAACAAGCAGGATAAAAATGTCTCTGGGAGATAGCCCAGTTCTCAGAAAAAATAATAGGAATCAAGCAGTCTAAGAAAAACATCACAATCACAAACCAAAAAAACATCTAAAGTGCAAATATTCATCTTTGGTTTTACAGGTGTTCCTATCAAGATCACAGAAAGCAGAAGTTAATGCCAAACAAGAAGCTTCAATGCAGGAAATGAGGTGAACACACCACTAAGTTTAGTCCTTATTACTGCTATTGAAAATTAGTACAACCATAGTTTCTCTACACATTTACTATAAGAATCTACAGGCAATTTTTTCAAAGCTTTTTCAGTAGAAGGATGTTTTGAAGCCTCAGGAACTGCAAGTCATCAGAGAGGCCCTGCTAAACCCAGCCAGAGGGTGGCAACTGACTCAGGGAACTGTTAGAGGACATTGCTCTTTTTGATGAGAGTCACATTGTACACCTGGGTAAAATGCCAGATCTAACCCAATTCAGAACTGTCACAAAAGCAGTTTGAGCAATGCTTAGAAATTCCTTCAGCCCTGCCCCAGTCACAAACCTCCCCATGACATGGAACACAGTTCTAACACAAAAGACCTGCAAAACCCAGAGCATTTGTAATTGCTTACAGCCTGTCCCTCGGATCGACCCAGGTGGTAAACATTGCCACTGACAGGCTACTTGGGGTGCCAGTGCAGATAACCCGGAGACTGCAGCCCAGCTGCAGCAAATGCAGAGAGCTGCACACTGAGCTCACACAAGAGAAGATGGGGTAGTTTCTTATGATTTTTGTTTTTAAATGCAGCTTAGCAAAGTTATGATGTTTATTATTTTGACTAACAGGGCTTGTTTCTGCAGGAGAGTCCTTAGATTGTTTCATGGAACTTCCTCATTACCAGCTTAAAAAAAACCAACACAAAAAACCTAAGTCCAAACCCCAAAGCACTAGATCAAGGTACAGATGATGGCTAGAAACATACACAGATGCTTTATTTACCATCCCTTTTGTTACTGACTTGAGCTCTTTAAAATGCTTATCAGCAGCAACACTGAATTTTGTGTATCATCCACAACTTCCACTCCCATTAGAACTTTTCCATTGCCATCCAAAGAGCTCCTGCTTGCAATGCTACCAGCACACGTTAGAGGCATTAAATCGTTTCTAAAAGCACTTAAGGAATTTGTGAATTTGCATAAAATAATTCAGTACCAATCAACTATGATAGGCTAACCATCAACTTTCTATTAAATAGAACCAGGGGCTAAGACTTAAAATAGCCCATGGGCCTTAGAGCATAACAATTGCTACCCTTTTGCTAGGCTCCTGCACTGACTGTGGCATAGAAAATGCTGCTATGGATCAAACTACTTCACTTTTCAGACTGACCTCTTCAAATAGTTTATTCATATGTCTAGGAGACCACACTGAAGCTCTCCAATGATCTAAAAATGTTACACAAATATTTGGAAAACAACCCCCAGTTATGAGTGCAAATCAATATAATATCTGAGACAAGAGGTTACTTTTTAATTAGATTGTACTGGTATTTTTTCTTCTACACTTCAAATGAATTAATCTCCATTAAAAACCTAAAACTGCACCGAACAGGGGATGGCCAGAGGGAAATCTCTATACAATGAGCTGCACAAAACACTGTTTTAAATTACATAAACCTCTGCCTGAAGTCTTATACCCTTCTCCAACAGCTTCTAAAGTGCAAAGCCTCAAAGATCACACCACCACACATAAAACAGAGCTTCTTTTAGCTCTGTGCACTGGCAGGAACAACTGACAACCACATGCCAACAACCAGAAGGGCAACAGCAAAATCCACTTATGGGTTAAGCTTTTTCACACATATCTTTAAAGTGGTTCTAGATCCAAAACATACTCCATTTTACCACACAATTTGAGAACTAGAAGACAGAAATCTTAGGCTTCTATTTCCTCAGATGAGTCTTACCTGAACTCAGGGCTGGATGCAGAACAGGTATTTTCCCAGTGTCCTTCCACACCCTGCAGTGAGTGCTTTTGACTTAGACTGCCTTCAGAAAGTTCTAGAGAGAGGAGGCTGCAGCTGGAAGCTGTGCTTAGAGCCCCCTGTGCTCTGCTGTAATCAGCCCCATCAGAAGTCACCTGTGCTTGCAGCCAGCCTTAAAGAGCCAGCAC
>JAOEGS010010422.1:4331-20248 GCA_025447755.1 Corythornis vintsioides
CTCCCTTATGAGGAGAGGCTGAGAGAGCTGGGGCTCTTTAGCCTGGAGAAGAGGAGGCTGAGGGGGGACCTCATTAAAGTCTATCAATATGTTAAGGGTGAGTGTAGAGAGGATGGAGCCAGACTTTTCTCAATGTCATCCAATGAGAGGACGAGAGGCAATGGGTGCAAACTGGAGCACAAGAGGTTTAGGGTAAACACAAGAAAGAATTTTTTTTGTCATTAAGGGTGACAGAGCTCTGGAACAGTCTGCCCAGGGGGTTTGTGGAGTCTCCATCTCTGGAGACACTTAAGACCCGCCTGATTGTTTTCCTGGGAGACTTGTTCTAGGTGACCCTGCTGTGGCAGGGGGGTTGTACTAGATGATCTTCTAGGTCCCTTCCAACCCCTAATATCTATGAATCTGTGAATCTATGAATCTATGAAGAAGAAAAAAAAAAAAAAAAAAAAACACAAAAAGAAAAAGGAAACAACAACAAAACCAAACCAGAAGAAGAAAAAAAAATCCCTCGTAGCAAATTTACTGGAGTGTTTAATGAACTTTGGGCTTTGGAAAAACACAAAAACAAATATATCCTTTGCCTTGGAGAGATATAAGTTTATTTCACATTGGTTTGAGAATGAATATTTGAGGGAGTGGCTGCTTGAGGTCAGTATTTCTCTAAATGTGTCATCTAAGAAGGAAGGGACTGCAGTCTTGACTCCTAAACCTTGATTTGGCCCTTTTGTTATCCAAGAACATCTGTGAGGATCAGTGTTTGTATGTATTTGCTGCTGTCTTGACAAGTGCTGCTCTCCAAGAGGCAGAATGTCAGCTAGGGCAAGTTGCAAGCATCTTGTATTCCTCCACTATACCTCTCTCACAGCTCCCCTACTGGACTTACACAGGTTCTTTCACCTGCTACACCTGGAAAGCAAAAAAAATATCCCAGATATCTCTTGATTCCTGAAGGATGTGGGCCCCAAATGTGGTAAAATAACCTTGTCTCATCCCATATAGAATCATGTAATGTTAGGGATTGGAAGGGACATCTGAGAGATCATTGAGTCCAACCTCCCTGCCAGAGCATCTTCACCAAGGAAAGGCTACATAGGAACAGATTCAGGTGGATTTTGAAAGTTTATAGAGAAGGAGACTCCACAACCCTCTGGGAGCCTGTTCCAGGCTCTGTTACATTCACTATAATGAACATTTCCTCATATTGGGATAGAATTTACTGTGATCCAGTTTGTGACCATTGCCCCTCATGCTGTCACCAACAAGAAGAGAAGGTTCCCTTCTGCTTGAAACCCACCCTGCAGATATTTGTAAAAATAAGTAAGATCCCCTCTTAATCTTCTCTTCTGAAGACTAAACAGCCCCTGGTGTCTCAGCCTTTCCTCTTAAGAGAGATGTTCCAGCCCCTTCATCATCCTCATAGCATCTGTTGGACTCTCTCTAGTATTTCCCTGTCTCTCTTGAACTGGGGTGCCCAGAACTGGACACGTTATTCCAGATGTTGTCTCACTAGAACAGAGTAGAGGGGAAGGAGAACCTCCCTACACCTGATGGCCACATTCTTCTTTATGCACCCCAGGACACCATTGGCCTTCCTGGCCACAAGGGCACATAGCTGATAACATTGTCCACCAGGATTCCCAGGTCCTTCTCCATGGAGATGCTTTCCAACAGGGCAACCCCTAACCTGTACTGGTAAATGCTGTTGTTCCTCTTCAGGCATGGGACTCTACACTTAGCCTTGTTGAAGTTCATTATGTTCCCCTTTTCCCAGCTCTCCAGCCTGTCCAGGTCTCTCTGGATGGCAGCTCATCTCTGGTGTGTCACCCACACCTCCCAGTTTAGTGTCATCAGCAAACTGAGAGTCACTCTGTGCCTTCATCCAGGTCAGTGATGAAGATGTTGATAAAACTGGACTGAGAACTGACCCCTGTGGAACACCACTACTTACAGGTCTCCAGATAGACTCTGCACCACTCATCACAACCCTCTTACACTGAAGTAATACCCATGGTATGTCCCAAAATACCCATGGTATGTCCCAAATGAATAGACAAAAGCAAGAATATGCTGGGTTAAACACAATACTGAGCTGTCCCAAAGGGAAAGCCCTACTCTACAATCACATCCTGGAAGGATATTTGCTGATAAAGTGAGCAAGTGGCTTTGAAAGGATTTGCTCAGGTTGCCTGGTGTTATTTTATTATGAAAAGGCATGACTTAATGGCAAGACTACTGCTTGAAGCCAGGGTATATTTGTTTTGGTACGTAGCTCCACTCACTTGGCAAAATAGTTTTATCTGCTGATGCCTGAAGAGCTGTTTTGAATGTATAACCGCTAGTGTAACATTCTCTGGTTATTGTGAAACATTTGTGAAAACTGCTTTTATTAAACCATTGCTTAACAGGGAAACTGAAACACTCTTACTAATCATCTCATGCTCTCCTGTCCATCTGTCTGTGGAAGATTTCCTCTCTTGTATGAACTCATCATGAGCCCCCCTGAAACCAAAGGAGCTTTTTCTGTTGCCTTGAGTAGGTTTTGGATCAGCCCCTTGAGAAAAGTTCTGACATTTAGACCTGGCAGGAAGACATCAGAGTTTTTATCTCCGTGACAGTTATTTGTGCGTGTAAGCTGATGATTGTTTCAGACCTCAGAGGAAACAATAAGTACATGGGGCCGAATAATTCCTTGCTCCACATTCTGGTGTAGACCTTTTCTGCATGGTGCAAAGTGGGTGTAAACATACTAGAAAATAATAATAGCTTACACACTGATTGTCATGGTGCTGATAGAATTGCTACACCTTTATGTCTGGGGACAATCATGCTGAGAAAATGCAAAGTATTAAAAAGCAACTTAATGGCTGCCAGTGATTCTTACTGCTTGGTTCCTGCTCCCTTCCCAGACATGCTTGGTTGCATCAGACAGAAGGTCTGTTTCTCACAGGAAAACTGATTTTTTTATATGAACACGTTACATAGTCCTTTTCCTGCTGTATCCAGTAATCTTCCAGCTAGTAGTCTGGGGGATTACCAAACTTAGAAATCTCTGGACCAATCCTGAAAGTAACATTTATGCACTTGTAAAAATTATTTTTGAAGCTATTTATCCTTTCAGTCTCCACTACATTGCATGGCAATGAATTCCACATTGCCTGTCTTACAAAGAATAGATGAAAGCACACTTCTTTTTCTGTTATGGTCTTTATTTTTTAATTACTGCCTTATACACTTTGTGGGCTACCTGAACACTGTATGTATCTCACAGCTCCTCCACAGTGTTATAGAGTAAATCATTACCCTTTCAGCTTCATTGCATCAGCCATTATTTTATGTCTATCACTTCCCTCCTACATTCATCCTTTTCCAAGCTGTCCTCCTCTACTTAGACTTTAAGCATACTTCAGGCTCTTAACCATCCTTTTGATCAGCCCTTTGAAACAGTTTCCACTTTCAACAAATAAAAATTGCATTAATTTTTCCACTGATGGATGTTGGAGTGCTTAACAAACTTGGAAAATTCTGAATAGGTCTGATAAAATAATCTTGTGTGTACTTTTATTAGTGTGGTTCCTGAGAACGTACTATTACAACTGCATAACCACAGTTATGACCCAGTGAATGCTGGAATAGTGATTTGGAAATCTGTCTGAGAAAAACAGAGGAATTTATCTTATTCTTACTTTCAGTCTTTATTTTAGGAAGCAATTGAGCTGGGTGGGTCTTTGTTTCCATCTTCCCTCTAGTGCTAAGCTATTTTAGTTATAACTATGTCCTGATAGAAGTTTAAACTCTTAAACTATAGGTAGCTGAGGACACTCGTACTTACAACATCTGGACATATATACTTTGACCTAGTGGGACTAGGTTAATTTGAGAAAAACACCCATAATGCAGCAAGTTAGGGATTCTTTTAGTACAGAATGGTATGGGAGAGACCTGATGGAGGCGAGTAACTATAAATGAAAACTTGGGGAATATATGAATTATAGAAATCTATTAGTCACTTGAATCTTTATCTACTTCTTTGTCATAGTAAGAAACAAAATTTTGTTTTCCTGCTCAGAAATGTATAAAGTAAATAACTGCAAACTGATAGGCATAATTTAAAATATTTCCCCTCTCCTCTGAGGAAACCAGACAGGTTAAATGCACTGCTGATTTCATGAGGTATTTTGTAATTGCAGACAGGATTTGTGTCAAAAGAACCCAGCTTCTGTTAAAGCCCCAAAATAGGCACCCACATTTCCTCATTTTGAAGAATTTTTATGTATTGTTCAATTTTGAAACCCTGGCTGCAACCCAACTGGAATGTGTGGCTACAAACCCCTTTGAAATCTCAGCTCTGGCCTCCCTGGGTCCCCCCTGGAAATTGCAGAATCAAATGTGATAGCAGCAGATTCATCAAGAGCTGGGAGACTCTGCTCTCAGGGAAAGTGATTATGAAAAGTAAATTCCTGAGAAGAATTAGAAAATGAGGTCTTCCCTTTACTCCCATTCAAGGTTCTTTTTTTTTTTTTTTTAACATCCTTTGGCACCCACATACCTCATTTATCCGAACACCTTTGTTTACACAATAGCAGGATTTTTTCCAATAGATTTTGGCTATTTATCTTCCTTCATTTGATATTATAATTCCAAGGAAGTTACTTGGAAAGGATGCATTTGAGGCTGATACAAGAGTCATGGTGACTCAGTATATTGAAAGGTCAGTGTCATTAAGCAGTTCTGTTTTCACTTAGTTGAATATTACAGCACCTTCTGCAAACACATCTTAAATTTAAAATGATACAGGAAAAAAAAGCAACCAACCTAAAATATTAATCTAATTCGTATACTCTGATAGCCAAATACAAGTGTCTAGTATCCTGATGGGACATGTCACAGAATAATCAATATGCAGGGGTGCTAAGGGTGCTGGCCAATGTAACTTCAACACCACTTAAAACTATCTTTAGGAGAGGTTCTTGAGGACTGGAAGAAAGCAAATGTCACTGCTGCCTTCAAGGGAGGCAAGAAGGAGGATCTGTGGAACTACAGGCTCATTAGTCTTATGTGATTAGGGGAACAATCTTGGAAACCTTTTTCAAACCTATTAAGAAGATGATTGAGAGTAATCACTATTGATGTATGGATTTACAAAGGGGAAGCAATGCCTGAAGATTGCATTCTAGTATAAGATGACTGGCTTGTTGGATGAGGGGCTGTTTTTTATCTTGACCTTGGCAAAACTTTCAGCACTGGTTCCCATAGCTACTTCATTAACATGTGTATGAAGTGTGGGTTAGACAAGTGGACAGTGAGGTGGACTGAAAACACTACCCAAACCATTGGGATCTCTGCAGACTGGTAGATTAATTTTCTGTGTCTTTAAGCTACTCCTTTATACCTGGGAGTTTGGTGCAAGGAATGCTATCAAGGGAAATCCTTTAATAACAGAGCCCTCAAGAGCAGGACAAAGGTTAGCAAAGCCAGCTCTGCCACAGCTGTTGGTTGGACTTCCCACTGATGTCCTGAGGCTCCATAACTGTCTGGTGCCGATCCTCTTTCTCTTTGTTCATCCACTCTGATTTTGACTACAAAGTCCTAGGCTTTCTATGTCCCTCCCGTAGACTTTGGCCCCAGTGCCGTGTGATGATATTTCATCTGCTGACAAAGCAACCCTATAGCTGCACAATGACAATGTGGTCTGTCTTCAGAGAGAGAACAAATTGACAAATGGGAGTAAACGTGACAGTGGCAATCTGACATCTTCCCTCAGACAACCCATCACTCTCTGTCATCAAAGGTAAGTGAGGCTGAAACTCTGTAAGGAGAAAATTCAATGGTGGAGTTAAACCACAATTTACCCCCAAAATCTACATTAGAGTGTGAAGACCTTCAGGTGGAATCTGAGAAGTAGTGTTATAACAGTGTGAAAAATGCTGAAATCGGTTGTATTCATTAAGGAATTATGTATCTCCATTGTTACAAATTCATCAGATTCTTCTCTCTTTAATTCATTTTAAGCACCTGTGTTTCATCTGTTGTAAATGACTTTTGATGACTTTGGCATCAAAACTCACAAGCACCATTATTACAAAGAAGAAAATACATATTAACTATATATTTTTTTCTGGGATTTTTTTAATCCATGGTCTCTCAATTTGTTCCATTTACTTCTGTGCTATACCCTCATTCTTTCTCTTTCAGAGGTATTTAGACACCAGAAATTCAGAACAAGAAAAAGACAGGGACTTCACAGTGGCACCATGCTGGAAGAAATCTTCTCATTTTTATTATTAATGGATGTATTCTGATTTCCATCATTCTGTCAACCAAAAACAGTAGTTTCACTGAAAACATTTCTATGCAGACTTTGGAAAAGTCTAGAGACAAGGTAAGACCAAGGTTATATTGGAAGCAAAAGGCAATAGTTTTTGAAATACAATGAAGAAACCTGGGTGCAGAACTCCTGTCAAAATCTGTCTTACTTGTCTGTTTTTTTAGTCCTTGGGCAAACATGTTTAAATGTGTGAGTAAAAGAGTAACAAAAACCATTACATCAGAAACAACTTTACTCTGGAGACACTAAATGATATATCAATGCAGAGAGTGACTGTAATTCATCAGTGACTGTGCTGCACTAGTATTCAAGCAGGATGTACAAGGAGTGTTATTTTGGTCTTAATCTTCCAAGGATATTCTGTTCATTCATCCCTTGCTTTCATCTTGCCCAGTCCTTTGTGAAAGACCAGAGAGGAACAGAACTTGTCCAGTAAAGCACGGCAAAGGGTACAATGTTAGCCTATTTGTACAATGAGAGGTACATTACACACATCTGGACAGGATTTTCGGGGGTGTTACAAGTAAAACAGTGCTTATATTTCAGAGAATCCTAACTCCAAAATGGGTCAGTGAAGTATTATTTCAGATTATCTGTCCCACTTCCACCAGGAATGGCAATCAGCACCTCTGAGACTAAGATGAGTCATACTCTGATGTCGAATGGTGTGGAGAAGAGTGCTGGCATAGTCCATCGTGTGGGATGGTTAATTGCATCCTGACTTCTGGCTGTGAAGGAGCTGATATGACCTCACCAATCCAGGGTGATGCCTGGGAAAGGGAGGGGAAGCTGCTTCCTCTGTGTGCTGATGTCTCCACCTTGATACAGGAGCACAGCTGGGCAGGTCTTCTTCATGCTAAACCTGCAGAAAGAATGAGATTTGGTTTGTCCTGAAGCAGGGTGTGGCTTTGACTTAAGTTTTTAAAGCAATTTCTGGTGGAGTAGAAGTGAGAGCTAGAGGAGATAATCCACCCATGAGTTCTGAGAGATGGTGGAAGTCCACACCAAGCCACTTCCCATCATTATTTAGCAGTTGTGGCTGACTGAGGAGGTCTCATCAGACTGGAAGTTAGCCACTGTGACACCCACCCATAATGAAGGCCAGAAGGAGGATTCAGGAAACTACAGGTCTCTCAATTGTACATTGGTAACAGGAAAGCTGATGGAGCAGATCATCCTGAGTCCCATCACATAGTACATGTAGGACAGTCAGATGGTCAGGCACAGTCAGCGTAAGCTTATGAAAGACAGGTCCTGGTTGACTAACCTGATCTCCTTCAACAACATTTTCACCTGCTTAGTGGATGAAGGAAAGGCTGTGGATGTTGTCTGCTTGGAGTCTGGTAAATCCTTTGACACCATCTCCCACAGCATTCTCCTGGTGAAACTGGCTACTCATGGTTTGGATGGGTGTACACTTTGCTGGATAAAAAGCTGGCTGGATGGCCTAGCCCAAAGAGCAGCCGTAAATGGAGACAAAATCCAGGCTCTCATGAGTGGTGAACCCCAGGACTCAGTACTGCGGCCAGTCCTACTTAACATCTTTTTCAGTGATCTGCATGAGGGGATCTAGTGCACCCTTGGTACGTTTGCAGACAACAACAATTTGGGTGGAAGTATTGATCTGCTTGAGGACAGGGAGTCTCTGCAGACAGACTAGATTGATGGCCCATGGACAAAGGTATAAAGGAAGAACACTGAGCTGCTGGAATGTGTCCAAAGAATGGCAACAAATATGGCAAAGGATCTAGAGCACAGATCTTATGAGGAGCAGCTGAGGGAACTGGGGTAGTTTAGCCTAGAGAAAGGAGGTTCAGGGGAAACCTTCTCACTCTCTGCAACTACTGAAAAAAGGTTCTCCCACATATCTAGTGATAGGAGTAGAAGAAATGGCCTGAAGTTGTGCCAAGGGAAGTTTAGATTAGATGTGAGGAAGAATTTCTTTACTGAATGTCTTATAAGGCATTGCAATGGCTTGCTCACATCAGTGGTGTCCCCATCCCTGGAGGTATTTAAGAGTAGGGTAGACATAGTGCTGAAAGATATGGTTTAGTCAAGCACTTGTTAGTGTTAGGATAATGACTGGACTTGGTGATCTTAAGTGTCTTTTCCAGTCTAGGCAATTTTGTGAGTTAAATGGACAAAAGTGTTTACTCTGTGTACCCCAGTCCCTCTGAGTACATACCCAGTGTACTATATGTGAAGGAATGATATTGTGATGCCTACATTGGAGCATAAGTGGATGCTCTGCTCACTCTCCATTAGCTCGTCATACAATCAGAAGCCTTTCATGTCAAACGTGGAAAGTGATTGGAAAACACCCTTGTAACTCCACAGAATTGTCAAGAAGGTCATTGCTATTCCCATACTGGAGTCATAGAATGGAAACTGCACATGCATAAAACTACACAGATTCCTTTCCTCAGCATGGAATTAGCATCTGCTTTGGCCTCCAGCACATTAGCGACCAAATCAGCCTCCTCATAGCACAAGACACTGCGGAGTTTCTGTTAACCCTTCCAGAGGTCCTCTCTGGGAGCTTCTGTAATTCCATGAACAGTTTAATTTGGCACTGCTGCCAAGGGATGCCATTCCAGCTGTCTGTGCTTATATTGTAAGCCAAAACAGGGAGCTGCTTTTGCTGAAAATGAAACTTTTTTTTTTTTTTTTTTTTTTTTTTTTTTCTGTGTTGACAAATGTCCAGTGAGGGGCAATCTGGGGTGGGAGCAAGTAGGAAAGGGCATAAGAAGGGCCTGATGCTTGCCAGGACAATGCTGGCTCCTTCAGTGAACCACAGCCCAGTGTTTTATTCTGAGTGCTGTGGCTGCACTTTTTTTCTTCTGTTGTATATCGTGTTACTTATATAACACTTACTCTTGTTTTATATTTAATCTGTAAAAGGAATTTTTGGACTTAAAGGTTTCCATGTGTATATCTTCCTGGAGGTGCCTTTCTCTCAAGTCAGTGTAAATGAAATTCATTTCTATGATAGGCTTCTTTTCCTCAAGTGTATTGTTGAGCTCTCTAAGAAATGCCAACTCCCATCTCCTTGGCACAGACTTCTGCTTGTTACTCCAAAGTAATGCTCTGTTTTTCCACAGAGCACTGAGCAAGAATTACAATGCAAGATCTGCAAACATCAAGGTTTAGGACCCGTCTGTATCTAATATCTGTAAAATATTGCTATTTATCCTGGAGAGTAACAATATATCTTTGTGATTGCTCTGCCTTTGAGGGAAGAGAAACCAATAATAATGAACTCATACAATCATCTTTGGTTTGGCAAGTCTTGCTGTTTGAGATTTGATCAACTGTAATGTTTATCTAGCTCTCTCCTTTCAAATCAGGGAAGGAAAGTAATTGTAAGAAATAAAATGGTTTGGGTTTTTTTTATTAGTAAAGCAGAGGTCACTCCATGCTGGTTTCAAAGTGCCACCCAACCTCCATATTAGCTATCTGCATACAACATATCTTCACACACACACACAAAAACCATTGGTTTTGTTCATGTAATTTATTTAATTTCGTAAGAAAATATGACTTAACGTAACATTTTGCAGATTGCAATTCTGACATGATTTTAGGGTGGTATCAGCTTATTGAGTCTCTTAAAAAATACATCACACTATCATCTCTGACAAAAAAGAATACTAGCTCCATTTACTTCTTTCCCTTTATGGTGTTGGGAGTGCAGAACAACACTAGCTAGCATCAGAGTAGTTGCCCAGGGATTTCCATGAGTGCTTGGAGATGTTTTTGCCTTCTCTCACGCTGGCATCCACACCATCAAAGGAGATGTTTTGGAATGAAAAGAAATATAGGACATCCTTTTCTTGCCTCCTCTGTAGATATGACAGTGTCCTACATCCCCACTCTCCCTACTCAATACAGGCAGAGCCTAGCCACAGCATGGGTTTATGGACTTGGAGACAGGTAATAAATGGCTGGACTCAGTTGCCAAACTGTATGTATCTAGTGTTTTTTCAGCTGCTCAAAGAATCAAAGATAATCTCATATTTTCTTCTGAATGAACAGCTGGAACAGACCCTGATCTTCATGTCTCTGAATTTCATCCATGAAATCACTTTCATCTCCAGCCTATGGCACTGTGGGCAAATTATTTCCCACCTTTGTCTCTTGGTCAAACAAGGGATCAGCATGTTTAACTAGAAAATACAGATTTGTTATAGCACAAGTGCTCCCTAAAATGAATTTTTTTACCCAAGCTGGTGGTGTCTTATCAATTTCAGCTAGACATGATGTCAGTTACTTTAACTTTCTTTCCCTGTCTGGAAATAAGACAATTCAGTGTTCTATGGATAAAGCAATGTTAGAAACTACAGAAAATTTAGTTACAGGACCTCCCACACTGCAGCACCAGCTGACGCACCCCTCACTTTCCTTCTCCACTCTCCCCTTGTGAAAAAGTGGAGGAGCAAAGGCTCATATGCCCCTTACCAGCTTGTAACTACATCTACGGATCCCAGAGGAAGTTGTCTGTTGTGACACCATGCCATAAACAGTCCATTCCAAACTTCCCTCTTTAGAAGTCACGGCATCAATTTGTTTTATTCAGGCTCTCAAGGAATTGTCACCCCTCAGGTCACAGAGGAGGATTGTGGCCTCAGGGACATCACATTTGGAATTTCAAGTCCTAGAGAGTTGCCCTGATTCATTTGCAGTAACACAGTTTTAAACTCTACACCTTATCACTGCTCCCTTATGGAAGTACCACCCTCATACTGACAAGCAGGGAAAGCACTTGATCTCCTGATGTTGGCCTTCCATGCTTCATGTCTTTGTTTTTCAAAGAATAAGAACAGAAAAGCAGCTTCCGTGTCTCAACCCAGAGATAGACATCATACAATACAGCCGGGCCACCTGTTTATAAATAACCAATTATGACCAGGCATAAAACTTTTCAGGGACTTTGGGCTCATTATGCAAACCTTTGCCAGAGCCATTGCTGTGAGCAGGATGGATTGTGATGCCCTCATAAATAAAGAACACTAAGTAGTGATTAGCAAAGTCCTCATCCTTGTTCCTCTATGCACAGAACATGTCTTTTGTGTGTAGGAGAGTGCTGCAATAATCCCTAAACCCATTTGGTTTGTTTATTCCAAACATTTTCTAGGATGGGATTGATACACAACAGTGTTTGTTTGCAGAAGTGTGGGGCTACTTCTTCTACACCCTGCCCCAAACACAGCTCAGGCCTGTAGTACGTCAAGGATAGGCTGTGGCTTGGAGTAAGTAAAGCAAGAATTAATGGTCTTATGAACAATGGAAAGCTAAGACAGCTACAGTAATAACTTGTTCTGTAAGGAAATAAGGTGAGAGCATATGTAGAAAATCTAGACCCATGGTTTGCTTCATGCACGTCCATGTTTGTTCAGGTACATTTAGCACTGGTTTAAAGTCTTTTGGCCTTTGAGCTGAAAACCCCAACTTGCTTCCAGATGGGTTGATCACAAGCAAACATAAGAATCATAGAATCATAGAATGTTAGGAGGGACCTAGAAAGATCATCTAGTCCAATCCCACTGCCAGAGATCACCTAGACCAAGGAAAATATGGTCCTGTTCTTGTAAGCAGGATTTCTCAAAATAATTCAGCTCTTACTCTTTGAACTGGTTTGATTCTCCCTTCATCCTTCACTTCAGGGGAATTACGTCTGAAACTGATTGCATCTTTGCAGTAGGGAAGGCCACTTTGGGGGAATGAGGACAGGCAGGATCTTGTTTAGTAATTACATCTAGCAGATCAAAAATGTTGCTCCAAAGTCTTTTGCAAGAGATAAATGTTATTAATAATAATTTAGACAGAGCAGTTACCATTTAATAACATAATTGTACCCTTTGATGGAATCTTTTATCCAGAGATCTCAAAGGGTTAGTGGTAATGGAGTTACTGTTACTGAACTCCAGGAACAGATGTAGAAACCGAGACATGGAAGATTCTTAGTTCATCTTGTCAGAGTGAAAGAGCCCAGCCTGTAGCAGGCAGGTAGCACATGGCCCTTTTGCCTCTCTGCACCCCCTGGCCGCAGGTAAAGATATGCAAGAATATAAAACATTAACCTGAGTCTCATCTACAAGTAACTGTTTCTTATTTATTGCACTGTCACTGTTCATTAAAAATCACTCCCTGTGAAGGAAAGAAGGCACTCCTTCTCTCAGAGTAACCCTGCCCCCTGAACTCATGCCTAGGGAGTGCTGAATGCCTTCTTCATCATGCCTTCTTCATCATAAATTTATTTAACCCTTGATGATAGCTAGTGTCTGTGAAAAACAGCTCTATGTCAGTGTGGTCACTCTATGTGGAAAAGGGAAAGGAGTTAGCAAACAGTCCAAGAACAAATTGACTCAGATTTTCTTTTCTGACTAAAGATGTCTGTTTCAGATCAAAGCTGGAGTCACTGATGGGCCAACTGAAACCAAGTTCCTGATGCAAGATCCTTTCATTGAGGGCATCTCAGTTCCCCCTTCCTTTATGCTACATGAAGATACCACCACCTTTCAGAGAGTGAAAACCACTAGAAGAGAGAGGTCTACCTTCTGAAGGTACCCCACTCCTGTGGTTTGTTTCTACCTCCTGACACACCCTTCACAAGTTGTCTCTGTACAAAACTAACAAGGAGGAATTTTGTTCCCCTGCAGTGGTGATTTTTCAAGTGACATCATGAAAAGCTAGAGCAGTGACAAAATAGTGTATTCTGATGAATGCAGAGATCTAGAGCAAACAGGACTTTATTTTCCTCTCTGTCTTTTCTCAACTCTTCTCTAAGACAAGCAAATCAGTTCCTTCCTGAAAGTGTTTGGACCTCCACTGATGGGACAACTCAGTGCCTGGGTTGCACTTTGAGGCTGATGGTAGGACTGTCTGGAATGGCAGAGGACATTCTACTTGCTCAGACATTGGTGTTCTGTGGTCAGTTGTTACAGCATCCCAAAAATATTAATCTAATAGTGGAGCAAATATCAGCTCTGGGGAAGTGGTTTCTGACAGGTGGAGTGAGACAGTGCTGTTAAAGGAAGGCAACCTCCCAAGTCTTATCCTTCAGAGCTGGGATGGAGGACAAAGTGATAAATATATAAACTATGGAATAACACTAAGCTGTTATTACAGATACTTCTACTTCCATCACTCTCCTTCATAAAAAATAGGGTGGAGAAAGAAAATAACAGCAGTCTGAAACTTAGTGTTGTAGGCGCTGACCAGAAATCAGAGGACAGTTTGTTCATGTCTGGCAGACTGTGATGAAAGTTATTATCAAGCTTATCTGAACTTTGCAGAAACTGATTGGAGCAATCTGCAAGAGTGACTTCAACAAGCCCAGTGCTTTACTACTTCTTTGTGTTCTGGAATTGCCTGCAATGTCCTAAATATTTATTTACTGTGTTTACAGTATTTATAATTTTTTTTTATTTATTTTTTTTTTTCCTATGCATCTGTTGTTTTGATATCTTCCATCTGAATGCTGATCAGAAGCAATAAACAGTCAGTTATCACATTTTACATGCACTAGCCTGAAGGTTTAACTTGCAAATTCTTCCCCAAATGTTCAGGAGACGTGAGTTTTCACCTCTGGCAAAGGGTTTCTGTTAAAATCCAAAAGAAATGCAGCATCGTGTATTATAATCCCAGCATTACTTTCCATCTATCACAGGCAGACTTTTTCTAGATTTGAAGAAGACTGTATATTCAGTTACATTGTATTCCTCACACCCTTGAAGTAAAACTTCCATCACTATTAGTAGCCCACGTTCAACATGTCAGCTTTGTCCTTGGAGAATGATTTTTCAGAAAGCAGCAAAGAAGAAAATAAAAGCAGACAGTAATTTGGCATGTTCCTACATTTACTACAATCAGTTTCTTCTGTGAAGCTGCCTCTGGGGCCCGTTCGCTTTCAGTTGCTGCTATCACACAATACTTGCACAGCTTTGGTTTCACAACTGTCAGCTGGTGCAGTGATGTAGGGTGCATTATGCTGTGAGCAAATCTCATTTAAATGAAGAGTCAAAAATAAAACCAAACGAACAACAGCAACAATCAACAAAAAAACCAACACACACACACAAAACCCAACACCAAAAATAAAACCAAACAAAAAAACCCAAACAACACTCCACCAACAAGAAGAAAGAATTTATATGGCTTGTTTTGCTTCCTTTGAGCCAAACTGTGCTCACCACACTTGAGACACAGACCTATTTCATTCCTGTTTACCATATTCCTTGGGCTATCACTTCATGTAGAAGCTTTCTTCATTTCCCTGACACCTTTTCTATGCTGCAATCAAGGGGCCTTCAGGTGCTTATAGGGCTGTTTTACTGTAATAAGACCATAATCAAAAGGTAACCTTTTTATTGGTGAAACTAACTTTTGGTGGAGAAAAGGATGATAGAGGGAGCTTGACCTGGTGAACATAACTTATGAAAAGAAGCTGGTGACAGGATACAGGGGATTGAGCCCTACAGGATTGGAAAGTAGGACAAGATTAATCCCTTCTCATCTCAGAATGAGGTCTGAGGAAAAGGCTGAACATATGAATACTTATGAAAAGACAGAAATAAACCAGCAGTCCCTGCTTGCAGCCATCTACTACAGAGTCCTCCAGAGTCCTTTACAGACCTGAGGTGAGCCCTGATGTGGCTAGGGCTGCTGTTTTCAGCTTTGGAACAGTGTTAATCAGTTGTGCTTTCTGAACATTGATTCCTTAAGACCCTCCAAAGATTCTAAAGAACAATTATTTTCCTAGGAAATGGTGTTTCCAGCAGGCAAAAAGTGATGCCACAAGTCTTTTTAGAAAGCAAAATCCAGTGAGTCCCAGGAACATGTCCTAGTGGATCACAAAGGACAGATCCACTTTTTTTTTTCCCCAGGGAAAACATAAAGGCTCCCAAAGGACTGAGGACAGAGAACAGAAACTCAGGTGCTTTGTGCTTGCTGCCCAAGTCAGGGGTGCAGGGACCGGAGACAGGGGCACTGTTGGTTGTGACCCTGTGGACTTAACTTGGGGAGGATGGAGATAGAGCCAGGAGAACTGGGATAAATAAATAAATAAATAAAGAGAGGTTTATGTACATGTGAGGGAAATGGTTTGTTTCTAAAAGGGCCTTTAAAACCTTGATCATTGAACACAGTTAATTACATAACAATGTCACACCAGGTAACAGGATTTCTTCTGAATTTCACATGCATGGAAGTGCTTTGTAATGGAAAATCTCTTCCATAACAGCTTGAACTTTCTCTCAGACAGATGTCAGGGACACAGACACCGGGCTGAAGAGCCTGTCAGTGCTCAGGAGTGACTACAGGTCCCTGACATATATAATACTACTCTTTACAGCTTCATGTTTCGTGTTATGTGATATTTATTTTACACAATGGGTGAAAAGTTATGCCTCAGACTGTACATAATCTGTCTTACTGTGATGTCTTCCTTGTGATTACTAGTTCTTAACAAGTTGCAAAACTTGTTGTTTTCCCTTTGTTTGTATATAGTATCACTATAAACAATAAGTTGAATAGCCAGGAAAAAGAAATGTATGGACTGCATTGTCTCTACTCTCTGTTTCTCCCTCTGTAA
>JAOEGS010010427.1:0-27723 GCA_025447755.1 Corythornis vintsioides
TTCATGGGTAAGAAACCTTATCATTGTCACAGAGTAGACATTTTTAAACTATTTGATGGATCACATATTAATACACAGGTTAGTATTATATAATTGTTTCATATATATAATTAAAACACACAAGGAAATCACCAAGTAATTGGTAGTGTAAAATGAAATTGTAGTATCTATGTCTAATTTCTTGGCATCAGTTTCCTTCCCCATTCTAGATAATGGAGAATATTGGATCAAGTCATTGAAATTACAGTTCCAGCTCTTTGTTCTCACCAATAGAAAGAGCAATTAAGCATCATGATTAAGACTTTTGTATGAACCTAAAAATAGGCTTAAAAGTAGAATATGTTCCCTTAGTTTAAGGTTATTAACATCAAAACATTACATGATATGAAACAGATTGTGTCTTTACATCATTTGGGGCTATAACAGTCCACAGAAGCTGAGAAGCTAGGTGCATTTTACAGCTGCAACTTGTGCTTAATGCACATCAACCTTAGCTGTCCCAGCTCATTTGCTATGCAGTCTACAAGCAATGAGCAAAATGTCAGTCCCTGTCCCACGCAGGGGGATTTGATCTTATATAAAATATTATATTTGAGTATTTGTATTTGAAAAATGCACACAGTTCTCAGATCTAGGGTGATGAGACAAACATCAATGGCAGTGCAGTGATATTTTTCTATGACATCTAATGCTGAAATTAAAATTCTGTTTCTTCCCACTTCAAGGTTTTTCATGATTCATACCTTAAAAATGAAATTTAATTTCTTTTTTAAAGAATGCAAAACTCTGTAAATGTAGGTAATAGGAAAGCAGTGCATTCTGCTAAGCTACAGATGGTTGAAGACAACCATCTTTGGAATTTCATAACTCTTTGGCCACCAATGAAATCCAAAACAAGATTATCACATTCTTACTTCTTTCAAGCATATTCTTTCCTTTCCCCAGCTTCTCAGCATTATTTAAAATGTTACGTGAAAACTGTTGTCCCATTCCCCAGCCTATATACTGTTCCCAGTTACTTTTCCTTATCCTTTTCAGACCACCTAGAATCCCCTCTGTGGGGTCCCTAACCTCCTTCTTCACAATGTGTGTGTCTATGACTCTACCAAAATAGCAAAAACTTCCCTACACAGGCCTTTTTTATAATAACATTTCTCTTTCCTCCAACTCTACACTGCAGTAGATTGGTGAGAGAGGGGCAGTGAACTTCATCCTGCAGACTTTTGTGAATCTGGTTATCAATTCTGGTACAATGTGTATGAAATGTGTGTATTAATTGGTATTATTTCTATAGGTTGTGATATGTTGACTTTGATAAAGTACCTGCAGCTTGGGAGTGGTGGTATTGTATCTGTTTTGAATAAGAGAGGGAAAGAAAATACTTTAACCCAAATGATCAAGCAGTTAACTGTAGCAATGATTTTCCTTTGTGAACAGCAGGGGTCACTAAAAAGAAGGGTTACACTGGGTGAAACAAACAAGCTTTTAATTTCTTTTTCTCATTACATCACTTTTCATAGATTTTATTTTTAATCACAATATAAAAAAATAAAATTCGTGGTCGTACTGGTTTAGACAGTTAACAAACTTGTAATTTAAAAAGTTATCTTCTTATTATGGCATGAACTTTATCCCTGTCTCTAATAAAA
The DNA here is from genome assembly GCA_025447755.1 of Corythornis vintsioides. Taxonomy (NCBI): domain Eukaryota; kingdom Metazoa; phylum Chordata; class Aves; order Coraciiformes; family Alcedinidae; genus Corythornis; species Corythornis vintsioides. Next base: position 1,650 of record JAOEGS010010427.1, read on the forward strand.
CCTCTAATAAAAAAATAATAAATCAATAATTTGGACAACAATGTCTTATAAAAAGAGGTTGTACATAATATTTTCTTTATATTGTAAGCTGATGTTGACTTCTAACACAGTGATGTCTAAGAATGAATAATATCATTCCTCTCTATTTCTTGTGATCGCATTGTAATTTTCTCCATTATTTGCTGTTATTGGACGTCAAAAGGGCACAATTAGTCTTGTGGAAAAAATAAAAATAAAATTGTTCTCCATTTAGAACAAGTCAAGAAGAGAATCGATAAAGTATTTAGATGGTCTCAGTGTAGCTTCACACAACACAAAATGCAAGGAAGCAGAGGATGGAAAGCACTAACCACACAAAGAAAGAAACTGAAGAAAACCCAGTCAAACGCATTAGCAGAAAGAACCCTATAAAAGAACATGACAGACAGCTTGTTTGCTTACTCTGCTGCATAGCTCTCTGTAAGCTTAGTAATCAAGGAAGGGTTGTTTTTTATTATTATTTATTTATTAATTTTAGGAACTGAATGAGCTTAATTCCTCTCAGATTCGGACAGAAATTTCAGAGCATCAGGTTAATCCTTCCTGCCCTCACAGGCAACTGAGCAAGCAGACCTGTGTCAGAACACTGTCATTCTGGACATTAACCTTGTCTCCCCTCTTTGCTTTGAACTTCACCTTCATGTTTCTCTTCTCATACTTATATGCATGAACATATGTGTGCAGTTATTTATTTATTTGTTTGTTTCTGGTTAACAGCTTCTGTCCAAGGCCCCTGGGAGAGGGCAATCTCACCCAACAAAGTGCCGTATTATATCAAGTGAGTATTAATCATGATTCATTTCAATCCTATTTACATTTGTCATTTAAGAAGAAGGTTGGTAAATTTCTTAGATTATCACGTGCTGTTCCTATGATATCTACAGTGGAAGAAAAAATAGGAGTGAAGTGTGCAATAAATTTCATAGGAGCATGCTGGTTATTTAAAAAACTCAGTAGGATGCATTGAATTGTAAGTTGCTTGGTTTTATGCTATTGTAAACTACCAACAAAGTAAGTGAAGCTTTGGGATAACATTATTATACTTAAATCTGTACCATTGCCCACTCTGGAGTGTTTATGGCAGGTTTTGCAAAAACAACAAATACATTCCAAAATCCTGTTGTGAAACAAATATACAGTTTTTTTAAACTAGCAATACACATACTTTATACTATTAATTGTTTAGAGACAGTACTGGTAAAGTCTGTAGCTGAGGAATGACAAGGGATAAGTTAGTCCCTTTGGAATAATCCTTTAGTGTTTAGTTCCCAAATTAAGCTAGTTTGCTTTAAGAGATGTGTATGCATAAGAAATGATAATAAAATTATAGAAATCAACCATTTGGAAACACCTGCTTCTGGTGCCCTAAACAGACCAATTACAGAGCAGACAAGAAAGAAGTTGTAATACATTTTTCTTTGGCTTTATAATTATTATCTGCATTACATGCCTCAAACTACTTAAGCAAAATTTCAAAGGGAAACGGATGATTTACCTGTGATAAAGATTCTAGTGAAAGTAATTGAAACATAGGTGTTTTTTACTACACATATTCACTTGATTGTGTTCCTTATCCTCCTTATATTTCCAAAACGCTTTGCAAACTCAGCTAGTGTCACTGAAGCCTTCTGGTTGCAGATGGTTCTTGCAGTGACACCTCAGTTGCAGCTTTCCTAGCCAGATGAATGGCTGCAGCAGCTTCAGAACAAGCTTTTGAGTTACATGTGGAGAAAATGAAGTCTGTAGTGCAATTCAGAGGTACAGTCATATCTGGCTATGTTGGTTTGCTGTTCCATTAGTTTTTTAATTTTTCCAGTGTTTGATTATGAAAAAAATGAAACAGTCATAAGGAAACTGCTAAGCTCTGTAAGGGAGGAGCATCAATCTATAGGAGACAAATGCTGGAAAGCAAGTTGATGTTCTGGCATGTGAGAGTCAGTTGATGACACTACTGTGAAGGAAAAGATCTTTCTTTTCTCTTTCCCATGGCATGACTTGCCATTATGAAGAAAAATGCATTGATGCTTCTTAATGTAGGCATGAGATGCATTTTATGCTGTGCTTCCCACCTCTCTCTGTGCTACTTGTGTCCAATAGTCATGGGGAACTGTTGACTCGTGCTAAAATGGTCAGTGGTGCTCTTGCTTGTTCTGTGCTAGTTCTTAGTCTGCTGTTCTAGGTCATTTACAAATTCCAGGGAACATATTTGTTTTATTTAGTTCACATTAGAAAATGTCTTAATAGCCATAAAGAGTTATAACATTACTGGCTTAATTAAAGTTTAAATTCAGCCACATCTGTTACAGAAAAACTTGCTGTCCTTGAGATGTAAAAGAAACTGATCAAGTTTGAATGAGTCTTAGTGAGCTGTCACATCTAGTCCCATCTCCAGCTACCCTCAGTCATTTTTCTTTTCATTCATTCTCTGCACTAATATTTCATGTTTGTACACAACTAAATTATTTTCTGTACCATTTGGCTTTTAAACTTAGTATATGCTTTCTTTAGTCTTTGACCTATTTATTTTCTATCAGTTGTTAATTCTCTAAAAGAGCTTCCATGAAGATTAAGCAGCTGCAGATAGTATTCTTTTCAGGTTTACATCATTTTTTTTCTGTCATCAATGTAGAATATTGGTACAAGCCCCCCTTGTTAACCAGATTTGCTATGTGTTTTATTGTTGGGGGTTTTTTTGTTTTTTTTCTGGTTGTCTCTTCACAATTCACTTTTTTTTTTTAAATCTCATAATTTTTACATTTCACATTTGCAATGACATAGCATTTGATAAATCCATAAATCAGGCAGTACTTAGTGTTAAATCTTCAGCAGTGATGTTTGTTTATTTACTGCTAGGTGTCTTCCAACTTTGTGATGTTCCTGGTTAAAATTTCATTTCTATACAGTTGATTAAACTGTAGCATCTAGTTGCTGCTAAAGCTACCACTTCAATAATTCTTTCTTGAGATTGTTCACACCTGTATTTTATTTATTTATTTATTTATTTATTTTCGAGTTAGTATAGGTATAATTATTAAAGCATACAACCTGGTTCAGCTATTCCAAATAGCTGCTATTTTTTAATTTCTTGACTTTCTGTCAATCTCATGAAAATCATGATCTAATGGTGTTGCACCAGCTGCTGCATTCGGGTGGATTTCCTTCCACCTCTTTTTGTGCTTCCCTCCTATGGAGATGAGAAGCTAGGGCAACATTTCAGCCCCATACCTCTCTTCACCAGTGAACTGAGAAATCAAATTTCCAGGACTGCTGAAGTATCTTCACTTCCCACACGAGTGGACATTCCTGCCTGGGTACTAAGCATTTGTCCAGCACACAAGGTGCTTCTGAGTTAAAAAACTCTCCATTTTGTCTCTGAATTAAAACATATTAAATTGCTCAAAACCACATTATCCAACTTTTTCTATGGGTTTTTTTTCCCTTGATGTATTCCTTGTGTCTAGTACAGGATTTAAAGGTTTTATTAGATTAAGAAAAGGAGAGAAGAAGAAAAATAAAAATAAAAAATTTGAAAGTTTTCCATTTAATCAGTCCTGTTCCTTGAAGACCTTAATCCTACTCTTACTGGAGTGCATCCCAGAAAATGGGAAGACAGATGCAAGCACAGGCATGTCTGTGTGCTTTAAAAATGTTTTAGGTATTCATTAAAATTTCTAAATTTAAGTTTTTAAGAGACAAAACAGGCAATTACTGTACCTTGGAAATCTGAAAAGAAAATGGAAATAATGTACAGCACAAAGACTGCTGAATATAAGTCAAAAGATAAAGTCTGCAATTCAAAAAAAAAAAAAAAAAAAGACAGTAAATGAAGGTAGGGAGGCTACAGATTTTAGCATTGTACTTCAGGTTAGATCACATCTTATCAGAGCTCACCCCATGATGAAAGGGCTCTCACACGTGCATGCATACACATGCACAGCCCTATATTCCAGTCACGCAGGTAGAGGATCTGCTCCAAAGCAATGATACATAGAAAAATCAAATGTCTACTCTGGATTTTTGCAACACCAGAAGCAGCATTTGGTCATGGTAATGGCCAGAATTCCTCTTCAGTGTCTGTTCTCTCAGGGCACAAGGGGATATCAAGCAGCTATACTCTGAAGCACCTTTGCATGTCTCTTGTGTATGGCTTATCCAGAGCTCAGTAAATGTGCCAGTTACACAGTACTAGGGGACCTCTGTTGCCTTGGAGTGAGGAGGAGTTGGATTGAAGTCTGCAGCATACTTTGTCTCTGAGAACATGCTCAACCATCCTGCCATCATGATGTGTTGAAATTTAGTAGGTGTAACTTCTATATTTGTACTAATCTTTGACATTATTGACTTGCCAGTTAATAGTGTCTGTGTTCTTACCCTCTTGCTGTGCCCATTCTTTTGAAGGATTTATAATGCTTCTGCAAAAATGCAGGAGTCTTTCATCTTAGTACTTCCCACAAAGGAATTCTTCCAAGTTATTTCCCAGACAAGTTTATTTCCTTATACAGATTATAGCAGTTCACTGAACTTTGTCCTGCTGAGGACAAAGCTGGATTCTCAGAAGCATAGATTTGACTCCTTGAGGAGATCCATATGGTCCTACCTATATAAACTAGCTATGCAGTGAGCTAGCTTCAAGGACTGCACTTCTCCACTTATTATCTTCCACAATGTAGTTTCCCATGAGAACATTTTACTTGCATTAAATACATCAGCTTCATGTGTATTTTTGTTAGTTGTATATTCTTCAGCCTTTCCATACTTCACACTGGAGATCTAGTGGTCCAGTTTCTATAAACCTACTTCTTTATTGTCTTCCTTTTTTATCTCCTTCTTAATTGTTCCTCAGCCATGCAGAATTTCAACACAGAAAAAGCTAAGAGCCATGAGTTTTCATTGTAAAAGCAAACAGATTAAAGCCATGATTCTTTTGTTCAACTTGGAGACAGGATAAATGCATCTATCTGAATTGAATTATATGAAGATAAAATAAAGCAAAGAGTAGCTGTCCTGGTAAAATCACTTGGGTTAATTGTTGCTTCTGCAGAATGTAGATAAGTACAAGACACAAAAGCAAGTAGGAAATATCTGGAAATATCTGTCAGATGGAGCAGAGTGACATAGAGAACAAAAAATAAATAATGTATGATTATGTATATGTGGTGAACGAAGCTGTGAGCAAGTCACAAAAACCATGTGTACTGCTGACAACATATCTACCAAGTACCAAAAATGTCTTATTTTTTGCTTCTTAAAAGCACAACTATTACAATCTTTTCCTCTTTCAGTTCTGAAGTCTCCAAAGGAAAATTGAAACTATTGTGAAGGAAATAAAAAGTATAATACTTTTCAGTTTGCCTGTGATGTAAATTATTATGCTGTCTAGCACAAAATTCTAAATGAAATATCTGATATTACTTAGAGGCTTGTCCAAGTGCAGCATTTTTCTCTATCATTTGTAGTGCTGTGAAGAATTAGTTCCAAAACATGTCACGAAAATTTAAACTCAGAGTGCAAATAAATGAGAAATCTTGAGCCTTTAACTACCTTTAAAATGAGAGTGGAGGCTATAAACGGATGTGTTCCTGCTGACTGAGCAAGAGCACTTGGGGAAGATACTGTGGGTCTGCTCTTCGTTACCATCTGTCAGCAGGGAGTTACTGCCCTCACATGCAAAGGAACTGAAGGGGATTTAATTGGTTTTGAAATTAATTATAAGTACTCAGCAGCAATGTTATCATACCCTAGCCAGTGAAGGGGCTGGGGACAGGGCTGTAGCTTCTCCTTAGGGGCAGTAACTGACAGAAACCATGTGCTTTCCCACCACAGTGGTGTGTAACAGTCCCTTCTCTGGAGGGCAGAGAGCCAGCTTCCTTGGGCACTGACACAAAACTTAAAGAGCTTGGTCCTCTCCATACGACAGTGCCCATATGTAAGTGGATAGTAAATTTCTTAAGCTTTGTTGCCCAATTCATTCAGTATATATTTTCACAAAGAGAGTAATAATGACAAGCATTGCAGAGAGGTTCATCAGTACAGGCATAAATTTCATGCAGATTAAATCTTAAAATGAGTTCTGCAGGTATTGAGCTAAGTAAGAGATGGAATCTGGATTTTCTGTCTTCCTCATTTAAAAGAACATATTAAGGTTTCAAATTCATTAAATACAGCTTCTGATGGTTTTCCACCTCTGGGACTAGGAGAGTAATAAATTAACTTTTTTAGGAAATAATGTGAAAAGTAAACTTTTGTACAAGGAGTTAATATATTTATTGAGTAATAAAATGTAACTGTATAACCTTAAGTAGTTTAATTGAATCTGAAATGGTTATATTTATTGTAAGCTAGATGGGATTTTTCCCAGAAACTTACTTTTTACTTCATTTATGCTGGCTCCATTTTACTTCAGTTATTAAATGTAGCCTGACTACATTTAACCACTAAAATAAATGAATAAAAAATTAACATAGCCAATATAATTTTCACAAAGTTGAGTGACAACTATACAATATTGTCATATTTTATAGAGTATGTCAGATCTTCAATTAAAAAGTAGATTTTACAGCTGCTTCTGATAGCTAAAATTTACTGCCATGTAGTTCAAGCCCATGTTTTAAACATTGTGTGCTTAATGAGCAGGATTCAAATATAGGAATTATGTTTGATTTTGACTGGTATGCTTTGAACTTAAAAAGATTAGACATATTAAGGGAAAAAATAGAAAGATTTGCCTGTCAGACTTTTCCTTTTTTAAAGATCAATTACATACTTAATTTATATGACAGACAAAGAGAAGACAGCTTCTGACAACTGTCCAAGGAAATCTCCAAGGAAATGGGGAACAATATCTCATATTTTTAAATATTCTTATTATACCAAGAAGTCTCACAATTCCTTTGTTTCCTCTGAAGACTGACAGCTTCCCCAAAGCAGTGCTTTTGCTGCATTTATTGCCTGCATTACCCTCTGTTCAGTCTCTTGTGATGCAGCTAGCTCCACAAATACTCAAGCTATTTCCATTCCACATGAGAATAAATCAATCTATATAATAAGAAAGTCAGCATTCAATTGATCCCTCTTCACCTACTGTGCTTTATTTGCTTTCTTCATGATCTTCCAATACCTAAAGTTGGCCTGCAAGAAAGGGCAGGGACTGCTTATAGGGGCAGGTAGTGACAGGACGAGGGGTAATGGTTTTAAACTGAAAGAGTTTAAAGAGTTTCTTCAACACCCCACCACTGTGGGGATGGTGAGACACTGAAACCGGTTGTTCAGAGAAATTGTGGATGTCCCATTCCTGGAAGTGTTCAAGACCAGGCTGGATGGGACTTTGAGCAACTTGATCTAGTGGGAGGTGTCCCTGCCCATTGCAGGGAGGTTGGACTAGATGATCTTTAAGGTCCCTTCCAACCCAAACCATTCTATGATTCTGTGTTCTTAACCGTCTAAAAGAAAGCAGGACTATAATTAGCATCTGTGTGTTTTAAGATATGTTTCAAAACCAATGAAAAAAAGTTGTGGATATGGACACATCCAGTTTACATCATCAGCTGTATTTGCTAAGGGTGCACAGACTTTGGTAAAGTGTGCAATGCTCTAGTGTTGACAGCTAGGGCAATGCAACAATCTAGAAAGGACTAAGAATGCAAGAACTGGACACATAAACTGTTTCACTTCTGTTTTTTCTAAGTGCTTTGTCTGTCAGGATGAAGTCAGATTTTTTTCCTAGATTGACTTTTTTTCTGAGATTAATTTACTGAAGCTTCTGGATCTCTCTTGCTTCTGTTCTTTATCTGTCCTTCTAGGATACTAGCTCTCCTATAGACAGCAATCAATTCCTTTTTTGTCTTGGCATATTTCTTGTCCGGAGTGATTTCTTTAGTCTTTACTTACTGAATCATGACTATGTATTCTTTGTTCCATCTTTCTCCTTATTGAATCTCTTTCCATTATTTGTTTGATTTTATTTTGTCTGGTATTAGCTGCAATCTGTTCTGTGTTGCACATTAGTTTTGTAATATCCTTTTCTTTATACCTTCAATCCTGAGAACTAATTTGTTGTATGCATTATGCTTAGGTGTCTTAGATTCTAAGGAAAACATCACATGAATTAACTGAAAACTGTATAAATGTCAGTAAGATTGTATTTAGACTTAAGTAAAGTTGCTAACCAACAGGTTAGAAATAATCAAATAATCTATATTCATTTTACTTCTCATTTTCTGATTTAAAAGATGAACTTATTTGAAATTATAATTTATCCCAATTGTATAGGCTTGGCAGCCTCTTGCATGCCACATATTTGCTTTGAATCTCAAGTCTTCATCAGATAAACTTTCATATTAGTAAATCTATGGCTACATAATTTAAGAAAAAGAATATTAAAAACAAAACAAACAAATAAGCATCACAACATCTCTGAATGATTTGCTTTTCTTATGAGTAGTGCTGAGATGAGCATTCATGTTTTTTTCCATGTCAATTGAGCTTAGAAAATGAGGTTATGATAAAACAACAGAGAGTCATTAGCAAACAGCACTCCTTTATATAACCAGCCTAGCACAGTCACCAATGGTGTCTACAGCTTACTGAGTAGAGTAGTGAGTAGAAGTCAAACTTCCCTACGTAACACCTCCTCACTTATGTGTCTAGGTCCTCTTTTCCAGCATGGCCAAAATTTGTTTGCATAAATGCTGTATGTATGTACTAGGTTGGAAGTTTGAAAGGAGCACAAACTCAATGCAGCAATAAATTGCTAAGAAGGAAGGTTGCTGTAAATGTCTGTGAAGTTGGTATGAGTTTTATCCTTCACTTTTATACTTCACACTTTATTATGTAAACGTACACATTATTATGCTAATGAAAATGTATGGTAAATTAATGTATTGAGATTCATAGAATCATAGAAATGTTTGGGTTGAAAGGAATCTCTAGAGGTCATCTAGTCCAACCTCCCTGCTGAAAGCAGGCACATCTTCAACTCGAGCAGGTTGCTCAGAGCCCTGTCAAGCCCCACCTTGAATGTCTCCAGGGATGAGGCCTCAACCATGGGCAACCTCTTCCAGTGCTCCACCACTCTTGTAGTAAATAAATTCTTCCTTATTTCAAATCTAAATCCACTCCTTTCTAATTTAAAACCATTGCCCCTTGTCCTTTCTCTACAGGCCTTTGTAATCAGCCCCTCTCCAGTCTTTTTATAAGCCCCCTTAAGGCACTGGAAGGTGGCTATAAGGTCTCCCCGGAGCCTTCTCTTTTCCAGGCAGAGCAATCCCAGGTCCCTCAGCCTGTCCTTGTAACAGAGGTGTTCCAGCCCCTTGATCATCTTTGTTGTCCTCCTCTGGACCTGCTCCATCAGGTCCATATCTTTCCTGTGCTGAGGGCTCCAGAACTGGATGCAGTACTCCAGGTGAGGCCTAACATTCACATTTTAATTTTAATGCAATAGATAAAAGTGGTAAAAAAAAATTTGAATAATTGAACCCATGATAATTCAATCTCTTCTTTTTCTTTTTCTTTTTTTTTTTTTTTTTAATGTATCTAGACACTTGCTAGAAAACTATTATTTTAACATTCAAGTAGAAAATAGGGCTTTAGATACATAGGTAGTAAATAGCCCAGATTGTCTTTTGAATTCCTATATGCACCTGGTTTCTGATTTGTCTTTCCAAGATGCTTCTTTTTTGTTCCCTAATGCAGAACTAATATTGGAGAAAAGGGGCAAATAAACATTTTTCTGAGCTTCATTTTTTAACAAAGTATTTTTTTTTGGAGGGGGGGGTGTTTGTTTCTTGTTTTGGTGGTTTGTTTGGTTTTTTGCTTAAAAGGTGTGCTATTGGAGAAAATGTTGTAAAACTCAGCACTTGTGGGTTATAACATCCAGCATGAAGCATACTAAGAAAAATTGCAACAGAAGTTAAACATGGAGTTAATGGGCTAGCTAGAAATTTAATGTGTTTGACTTGGGAACAGATGACTTCATGCCAACATCTGAACTGTATTACCAACATGAAACACCATATTAAGATTTTAATCACAGCCCAAAGGATTTCTAGTTGAGACATGGGTGTTGCACTTTGTACATAATTAGGAGACACGTTTGCAGCAGGAAATACTCCCATAAACATCTCAAGGAGATGAGAGGTAAAGACTATATGCTTATACAAATGTATTGGGTTTGTTCCAGTATTTTAGTTGTTGTGACGTGAAAATGTGGTATAAACAAGTATGAGGAAACAAAAACTAAGGTATTCAGTTTCATTGAAAAAAATATGTTGAAATACTAAAATAAGTTTATTTTAGAAGACTTAAGTGTCTCTATGATTCTGTGACTCTAAGTTGAATTTCCAGGTAGTATTTTCCAGTCCACCAAGGTGGAGGTTCCATAAGTAAAATGACAGTCACTTTAACATTCCAAAGAATGTGATAAAAAGCTAATGGATTCTACTGCATAATGAAATACAGAAAAGCTGCACATTCATTAGAAAAAATCAGAATCTGTATATGTCCTCCCATATCAGTGATTTTTTAACTACTATTTCAGCTTCAATTTAACTCAGCTTAATTGCATTTAGGAGTTCATCAGTGTCAGTGCCATTGGCTGACCTCAACTACACATCTTTTGGAAATAAAGTTAAAACAATTGCAAATGCTACTATATACTAGCACCAACAGCAGCAGCTGTAGTAAACAGATTACAGCCACAGGCAAGACTGTAAATGTCCTTAAGGAAATCTGTGTATAACATAGTTTCAGATATAACCATAGAGACAACAGCAATATGAAGTAAACTCAGGCAAATTTTCCCTGAATCAAAATTTGACTTGAAGGTTCAAAAATGCAAATTTGATGGGGATCTTAAGGATAAAATAATATCTGTTATGCACATATATGTCTCCTATTACTCCTGGGACTACCTCTGCCCAAACAGTTAAGGAATTATTTGAAAAGTGTTTAAAGCAAAATTCCTATTACTGGGGGATTTTTAACCCTGTTTGCTGAGAATCCCTGGAATCTATAAATCATGTACTGACTTTGATAAATGTGATTAAAGACCTAAACTTAGAAAAGTTTTGAAATAAACAAGCTTATATTTATGATAGGTTTTCTTACATCTTGATTACTGTTTTGCATGTCATTAATTTGCATTTCATCTAGTTTTGTGTTTAAAAGCATCTTTACTTCAATTTTATCACCAGCTTCAGTCATGCCACAGTTGCTGGTTATACTGAGAAAATTTCGTTACTGTGTGAGAAGTTGTACTGTGAAATGTTTTCCTGTATATTTATCAGCTCTTGACTATGGCAATGATGTTCTTTTTCTTCCTTCTTTTCTTCCTTCCTTCTTCCTTCTTTTCTTTCTTCCTTCTTTTCTTTCTTCCTTCTTTTCTTTCTTTTCCTCTTTCTTTCTTTCTTTCTTTCTTTCTTTCTTTCTTTCTTTCTTTCTTTCTTTCTTTCTTTCTTTCTTATTATTTATTGCTGTGTTTTGCTGAATGCTGACTGTAAAATTGCAGTCATTGAGAATCAACAGTTTGCTGTCATGACACAATGTTGATATTCAATGTGTCTTTGTAAGACATTGCTAGTTCAACATTAAAAGTAATTTTGAAATTACCAGTTTCAAGACACAAAAATGAACTGTAGCTGAACTATCATTTGGAGATATTCACCAACCCAAAGCTATAGGGTCTTTGATATTTTTTGAAATGTAAACCTCACAATGATAATCTCAGTGCATTTCTAGTGCTCTTGCACTCAAATACTACCGTAGTGTATATATATATATATATATATATATAAAAAAATAGAAGTTCTCCACCAGCTCAGCTCTTCACGAAAGAAGGCAAGTTTCCTTTCTGTTCATACAGTATGCAATACAATGGATCTCAACTCTAAATTAGGTTCTCTAAGCAGTTCTACAATGGAGATATTTAATAATAACAATTAGTCTGAATAATGTACTCTCGACAGCTGCCTGTGATGCTTTTCATTGCAGTAGGTGTTCCTCATTGCAGACGGTGCTACTGGAATGCCTTGAGCAACATAGCACCTACTTTATATGCTCAGATGTTTCCCCAAAATTAGAAATAGTAGTTGCAACTTTTTCCCCTTCCTATGAGAAACGTATGCTTCTGATCTGCAAGGGCCAGGTGCATTACAGAAGAGATTGCCAGGGCTGTCTGCATTTTTTCTAAACACCATCTACTCAGCCCAGAACTTGGCAATTAACAAGCCACAGCGATAGCCCACCAACACAACCCAGAATCATATCCTAGCACCCACTCAATTTCTCATCCTCAACACGTATCATTTAATTCTTTAAAAACGCCAACTGTATTTTCCAAACACTTAACTGTTCTTTCTGAGAAGGTATTTATCTGAAAAATATTTTCTTTCTCCCAGCAGTGTTGGCATTAGTATTTGCCCATTACTGGAGTTGTTGCTTATTTAGCATGGCTCAATCACAGTTCTATGCTCTGTGGTACATTGTACTGTACTGTCAACCTTGCAAAGTTCTTTATTCCACATTGGTATTAAAAGGAGAGCCTGCTTTCAACTCCAAGTCAAGCTATGGTTGTATTATTCTAAAGCTTCCTTTGGAAAAAAAAAAAATTGAACAAAATCCTCATCAGTGGTAATTAATTTTGACAGTGTGGGCTTTGTAGCAATTCACAAACCTGTACTTTGTGCATCAGCATTCCTTATTATTCTAATTAAAGTGGAACATTGTGCCCTCGCCAGTCATTAATGGGTTTTCATTTTGTAAATGACATTTGCAAAAGTTAAAACGGGCAGTTCATATGAAGTCCACAGGCAAGAGCGTTAAAATTAGCATCACCATAGCAACAGTCTTCCATCATTAGTATTCAGGGCAACAGCAAATGTTTTGTTGTGCTTTTGTTTCCAAAAAAAGATATTTTTTTAACATGTAATTCATAAATAGAAAAGGCTCAAGCTCATATATTTAAGGTAAAATTATTACATTAATTTGGCTGTCACTGTTCTGGAATTGCCCTTTTTTTTGAGGTATTTGTTTTTCAAGACAGAGGCTGATTTTCACAATCTCTGCAGCTGTGTATGTCTAACCTCCTGAGTGACATTTATTCATTGCCAGCCTTCTGCTGAATAGTACAGTTTTATTTGAAGTCTGTCACTTCTACTCAAGAATCTGTATCAAGTAATGGATTTTGCTGAGAATCTGTAAAAGATGGATGCATGGTGAAACATGGTCAATCCCACTTAAGTGGAGTGTGCATCTGACCAGTGCTGGTCTTGGTGTTCAAATGATGCTATTTATGTATTTCCCCACCCCCCTTCGAGGAATTGAAATGTAAGTGCTTGCATCTTCTGTAATGAAACTATTAAAATACCATCTTGTCTTGCACAGTTTAGAATTGGGCAGAGAAGAAAAGGGTGCTTCCCTCTAAGGCAAACCAGGGTAGATTATGAGTGTGTTTAGTGTCCTTTATTGGAAGAGGTGATGCTGTGGCTGTGGTTTTTGTCAGAAAATTTAAAGAGGACATAATTTCCTGGAAGCATGTCTGGGACCATGTTTCACCAATACTTTGCAGTTCAAGAAACAGTTTAGCACCACATTTCCTAAATGCACCCTGAGGTTTACATCTTGTTCAAGCAAAAGTGTGCAGTCAGTACAGAAGAAGCAATAAGCAGTCCTCTAGAAACAAATACATTTTGTTTGAGGGGGGATAAGAAAAGTAAAGCAAGGGGAAAGACGTTAAGGAAAGTAGATGTTGAGTGGGGTAAGGTCAGTAGAAGGACTGGTTTAACTTGATGTATCCTGGCTTGTTCAGTAACAACTATAGATCATAAGTAACTAAATGTTTTTTAGCAGTATGTGTCTGGGTTTTAATTTGGCACGGAAAGGCTCCTTCTTACCTCTTCATCTTCTTAAAATACTTATTTTGCAGATTTTTGCAGAGTCTTTAATGAGTTAACACACTTTTGTACAGTGTAAAAAACCTGTTGATACAATCCATTGCATTAAAGATAGCCCTGTATTTTGATAGGGCATATTTTCATACAATGATTGCCTTGCCCTTGTAGTATTGATTAATTTTTCAGCTAGTTAGCCCTGCAGAATTGGAAAACCCTTAGAAATGGTGAATATTATGTATACCTGAGGAAAATTGCTCTCAGGTTAACTAAAAACTGTCCATGATGCACTAATATTTGGCCCTTGGCACTTGGAGGATTTTAGCACAGAAGGGGATTGCTGTAACTCTGAAACATCTACATGTATGTTCATTTGTTCAGTGAATTCTACAGAAAAAAAACTTTTTTTCCGAGGTCAAGTTAATTTTTCCCCTGTGGCTGATTCACTCTACTGTTTTCCTTTTTGCTGCTTGTCAGATGCTATCTGGAAGTCTCATCAAGTTAAAGCAGTTTGTTCTCTCTCATTTAGACTTCCATCCACCGCTGCAGTGGACATACTTACTGAACTGTAATATTTTGCTGAATTTTGCTATTTGATCTTCATAGATAAAGCCACTGGTAGAGTGAAGCATGGTACAATCAGAATAATTTTCACTGAATCCAGAACTCAGTCTTCATTTAACTAAAAGGTTTCTTGCTCAGCATTCTCTCTCAGCAAGCTTCTTTTTAAATCTGAGTAAGTTCATACTAGTTTCTTGCAATGCTGAATCTTATAATCATCAGATAAGTAATATATATATATTTTTTAATCACTTTAGAGATCTTAGATTATTAACTCTTTTCAAGCATTAAACTATAACATCTTTAGAGCATTAAACTATAACATCTTTAGAAAGATCTACCTAAATTGCAAGAGGCTCATAGCTGTGTTTATTCTAATGACAGGCAGAGAGGCCATTTCTGGAGAGGATCAGTGACAGATTACTGTTTTCAGCTCCAGACTCCATTCATTCAGGGATGGACCCTTGAGCAGTGTTGTGGCAAATAAGAGAAAATTGCCAGTTTCTTATTTATTCAAAATGGGTAAACATGTTTCCAAAAATACACGTATGTATACTTTCTACTTATCTATGTCCTTGAAAAAGCTAATGAAGCTGTTCTTCATTAAAGATGTTTCTGCATTTGGTCTAGAAATACAGAAGGAGAAACAACTCTGTGGGTATGGATTTCAGATATGCTATACTAATTCCAGATTTCCCTTCTAAAGAGTGAATAAGAAATAAGCAAATAAGAAAATTAAATATCCTCAGCTTTCTGATTTGTGTATTAATCAAAATCATCTTCAACCTGTAGAAACCCTGGGGAGTGGAAATGAGTGGCTTTCAGCTGTTTTCTTGAGTGTAACAGACTGCATATTTTGTAACTGGAAATGTCAATGATTACAGGGATAAAAAATAAAAGACAGAAGTTAGAACTACTACACCTAAACCACATTTTTATTTCTCCATCTATAAATTTTTAGTGCAAATAATTTGAAATAAAAATCACCTTTAAATTTTACTTCAATGTTAAGAAGAAAATTTATTCCAGACTTCTGAGTGTAAGAGCATTTCAGCCACGTAGACCCAGTTACTGAAAAGCATATTTTATCTCTATACCTCAGTTTATGTTAAGTATCATCTGAAAATTATGGATTAAGAAACTGATTCCCAAAGGTCTCTTACTAATGGACTTACTTTGGACTTCTGAACTGAGTTATTTTGACATAAACCATCATGATAAGCATAGATGAAAATTACCACAAGATTATCCTTCTGGGCATAGGTGCACCCACCTGATTTGCTTGGGTTTTTTTAAATTTACTGCCTGTTAATGTAAGTGCTTATTCTTTTGGTACTGCTGTAATATTACCAAAAAAATTAAAACAATTAGCAGATGGTTCAATTGCAGGTGATGTTCTATCCCTTCATATTTGACCAATATTTTCTTCTTCACAGTCCTTGTACATTTGCTTTTCCGCTATTTTAATTATGCTGTGTCACAAAAGCAATGAAAACCTTACTAATACAGTCATTACATGTAAGTGCTTGCTTTCACATGCTGTTATTTCTACTTCTGTTTCTATTTTGAGAGAGAAATAAATACACTCTAAAAATCTTGAAATGAGCAGATGAACTTACAGAGAGAACCCCAAGTTACGGTGGGGGCCGTTTAGGTTCCTGTCAGAATTACTATCAGAAGTTTGGAAATCAAATTTCAGTTCTGTGTTGAAAGCAACTCGCATGGATTGAGAGATGTGCTCGTTCATTTCATGATAATTACTTCTTATTTTTAGCAGCGTAAAAAGCAATCAGAATCAGGATCCCAGCAATTCCTCTCATGTACCATGGTTTTTCACACCAGTGACTGAAGTGTCATGGAATATAAATTTGCTGCTGGCAAAAAGTTATTCTGTATCTGTACAGTTTTCTCTTGAGAAAACCAAGAGCAGAAGCCCCAGGGCTGCTTAGCTCTGGGGCATTTGATCACCAATCTAGAAATAAGGAGTGGAAAAGATTCTGTCATTGTGAATCCTTTATCCAACTTGTCTGTGTGGCAGCTTGCAACAGTCCTCTTTACTTTGGATCAAGTCACCCAATGGGACTTTTTGCGTCTGTGTTGGTGCAAATGTTTGTTCTGGTCAATGGCATCTAACAACCAGAGACCTCACTAACAAGTCTGCCTTGGTCCATGTGGCTTTTAAAATGCTCACCAACTTTTTTTCTTGGCTTTATAAACAGAAATTAAATTTCCACTGACTTTAAAAAGATCTTTCTGGTCCTTTTTCTTTCCATTATGCCCAAGTTTATCTCCTACAAATTCATTTAAAGTCCTGACAGCCCAGTGTTGCTCTGACATCTCCAGACTCAAATTCTGCTCATCTGTTCTGCCAGTTCTGCAGCAAGTTTCAAGCCATCAACAAAGATCATTGCTGCCTTGCCTTGTTGAATCTTGCAGATTGTGCTTTCTTCAATTCTCTCTTTATTAGATCTTCCCAATAGCTGCTAGACATTTACACCCACACATTTGCCTTAAGTCATAGCTTTTCTCTTCTTTGTGGAGAAGTTAGGCAAAAGAGACAATCAACAAAAAGAATGTAGAAAACTGCCTCCTGCCCTGATCTCTAGATTTTTGGTTTTTCTGGGTAATTTGCTTACCACAATCTTTCCTCTCTGAGCTCAACCTTCTCTCCATAAACTCCAGAAGTCTCCATAAACACAGCTCAAATATATTCTGATTTTATATTCTTCAGGATTTTTTTGCTAATACCTCAAAGAAGTCCATGATGTGCCTCAAGTAAGAGTATTTGCCTACAGTATTTTTTTGTTTGTTTCAGAGATCTTTGTGAATTACACAGGATTTCATTTTTGTATTTACTAAGAAAGTACCATAATTGCTGGGAAAGAATGCGTCGATCTCTTCAGCAAATAATAGTTTGGGGTTTTTTTTCTAATGTAAGTGGTCTAAAAATGTAATGCATACTGAAAATATTTAATACAGATTCACCTGCAAGTGAGACCAAACAGGTGGCAACCCTCAATCAGTGCTGTTATCACCAAAAAGCTTTGATCTCTCTAATGTATAATAAATAAGATTCTGCATTTTAATCATCTTGCTTCTTTCATATCACTTGTCTTGCAAAGTCTAATTTTTTTCCCAGAAACTAATTCTTACTTTGTTGTTTGGTTGGTTGGTTGGTTTGTTGGTTTGTTTTTTTTTTTAGTTGGTTCATTCTTTTTTTTTTTAATTAGGTTATATTTGATCATTTATTTATTTCCAGATAGCTACCAATAGACAGATGATATATCAGCTGGAAGTTCTTATACTGGATACCCCCCACTTCCCTATCCACCTTTGTCCTATTGCTATGCCTGTAAAAGTTGTAGTCATCCTTAATTTTTACTTTATGCTATGTAAGATACTGACCAGATGATCTTTTTAGGTTAAGATGTTGGCTGATAGAAAATACAATTAGGCTTAAAGTTCTTCTTGCTTCTAATGTACTTACTCTAAAGATGCATTATGCCTTTATGCTCCAGTAAATACTAAAATTATATTTTTCCAGTGAAATAAACTTGAAGAGTTCCTTAAAAGCAGCAATATCAATTCTATTCAACAATCTAAGGTTAGTTCTGTAGTATTTTTAGTAATTTAGTACTCATATTACTATTCAAATGACCTGTACTTACTTGTAGACAGTCTGATTCTTTCAAGGCAGGGAGGATCAGACCAAATTGTATCTATAAAAAAGACATTATATAAATCAATATTATTAACAGAATATATAAGAGTAATACCTTAGAAAAGTGCTGCATTCCTTATGAATAGTTTGAGGTTTTTACCAACAATGTGCTTTATCTTGTATTCACTGAAATCCAGTGCTAAAGTTCTCACTAAATTATGTCATGCCAAACTTAGCAATTTATTAGATGTTGAGTTAGAAAAACTATAGAATAGACAATTAAATTTTTCTCTAAAGGGTATTGTAAATTATCCTCTTAATTGCAAATTACACGGAAAGACAAAGTAGAGAAAAATATAATTTTAGCATAACAACCTAAATCAAGAAAATATGAACTGTCTTTTCCAGCGTTGAGGTTGGTGGCTGGAACTGATTTATATAAATTGTGCTGATCTAGGAACAAGCAAACCCATGAAATTAAAAATCCATCAAATTGTTTTAAGTGAGAGAATGAGATAGTTTGCCAATGTGAGAACAACCTGTGCTCATTAAGGCACGAATCCAACATTTTGTTTGGAATTAAAATTGAGCACAGTATGTAGTAGAAAATGCATTAAATGGGTTAGAGAGTTGTCATTGTAACTACGCTGTTGTAGTTTACAAATGTGTGTAGTGGATACAGAGCCCAGGAGAGCAGGTGAGTATTCTTCTATGGCCTTTTACCACTTTCCTAGGGAAATTTCTACCTAAACAATTCTTTTGTACCTAAGGCAACTTTATGAAAGAAACGGCATGAGGTCAGCCCCTCTGCTGTTAGGCAGTGGAAGTGCTTCTTCAGTTAAATAACTCTCAAAAAATCATGCCAGCTTACAAAGTTTTTGAATTAAAATAATGTTTTTCTTAGAAAATTTCACTGCTACAAACTATGGAAATTGCATTCAACCCTTAAAATAAAATATTATATGGATGCTCTTTATTGGTAGTGACTTGGTTTTGTCAAATCAGTTGCTTTCTGGACGGAAAATCCACTCCTTAAAAATAATAACTTTTTACATGTACAATGTTGACTTGGATATAATTACCAAAACCAGTTACTTTCTTCATCTTTGACCCAACAGAGTTCACTGTGATCATAGAATAATCAATTTCCATGCATATAATTCCTTTTACAAATGAAAAATAAATGCTAGCCTCAGTGAGGTATAATGTTTACTTTGAAAATCATCAGAAATAATAATAATAATAATATGGCATTTGGTAATTGAAGATTTTTAGTGACAATACCTTACTCACAAACAAGAAATGTGTCTACTCTTTGAGTGCTAAATTATCATTCTTAGAATAAAGCCAAATGAATGCTCAGTGGGGCAAGCTGCTAAAAATAAAATTCTCCAGAGGTTTTAGTTCAGTATTAAACACTGATTTGATAAAACCATCGGATTAGATGGGGTCTAATCCTTCACTCACTGCTTCGGCTCTGTTTGGCACAGTTCTTAGGCTAACAGCTTCTGCACATCTTTGCAGAATTATTTTTATCCTTAATAAATTAATTATTCTGTTAGTTACCCTAAAAACAGGAAAAAAAAAAATGAGGGACATGGGTGGAAAGATAACAATCTGAGAAATGATGACAGATTTTTAAGAATGAGAATGATGAGCAAAGCAGCAATGAAATTATGGAAAAGTAACAGGATATTAATTTCTGAATACTGATCAAAAATATAATGTCCATAAGCAAAACCAAGTTTCATTACTGAAGTACACAAGTATTTAGACACCACATTTCTTAATGCAGCTTTTATTTAAAATACAAGGTTGTAGGTTTGTTTGTATTTTTTTTTCCCCTTGGCTGATGCATATGAGTGTAAAGACATTTACACTAATAGGAAGTGGTGATAATTGTTTGCAAAATAACATTTGGTTCTAAAGCTGGCAACGATGAGCCAGAGCTGTTGATAGTAATTGAAGAAAAATTATTTACCTCGAGAGAAGAGAGATAAATTAAAACAACACCATATTTTCTTACTGTGACAAACTGATTTTGTTATTTTTGGGACTAGAGATGAATACTCAAACAGTTCTAATGTTTTCTGAGACAGGAGGTGTGAATTTAGATTATAGTTTTTTCTAACTTTAGGAACTATCAGACAATCATCTTCTACACTGTAGGTAATATGTTAGTTGCATCTATTACATTTCTGCCTGCATAAAATTCCAAGTTGTGGGCACTATTAAGGAAATGGTTTGCAAACTGTGCATGCTCTGCATTTGTAGTGTATAGTGTAGAAATAGAGAAACCTTGCTTTAATTTGATACTTTAATTTTTCTTGAGAGGGAAAATTTTATTTTTCATTATCAGGGAGGGAGAACAATCCCTTTTTCATATCAGGGCTCTACATGGCCCAAACCAGGGAAAAGTTTAGGACAGACCTCAAACTTAGCATATTTGCTGAGGTCGACAGCATTGACATGTTTGGGAAGATGATGGAAAAGCCTAATAAGTACACAAAAATAGGCAGGACCTCGTGTTCAAATTACAAAGTTATTTATATTATAATTGTTGAGAAAATATCACACATTATAACAGTTTTAAAGGATAATTTAAAGCAATAAAAGTGAAGCACTGAATGCTAAAATAAAGAGCAAAAAAATGAATGCATTAACTCAAAGGTGCAGTTTGCCTAGCTAGCATTCTCATTGGGATCTAGACTGCACATAGCTGTCATAAAATGTAATAAATTTAATTGTACTCTTCTTTTACTACCTAAGTGCAGCCTTACCACTGGAACATCCCAATATGTAGTCTCCTAGCATGATCTAAGTGACTTTTTCTTTTTTTTTTTTCTTTTTTTTTTCTTTCTTGCCAAAATGAGTATTTTTACTTCTAGAATGTATTTGCATAGTGACATTTTTTCTCAACAAAAAATAACTTTTCTGTTTGTATGATACTAGTCATAAAAAAGGGGATGTGATAGTGTAAAAAACTTATATATTATAGAATGCAACCAAAATGGAAGTTAGTAAAAAAGGAAGGTATGCCCTGAGTGAAGTAGGACTGCATGATGCAGAGTTTCTTACCACTGAGATCAATAAATTGATTAAAAAAAAGAGAGAAAAAAATTATTTGGGGAAACTAGCTTTTGTCATTATTACACATTATTTTATGTAATAAAGAGTTTGAGGTTGAAAAGAAAGTAATTGAGCAAGAGAGTTTATGAAATTCTACTTATTTTAATCCCCCAGGAGGCAAAATAGTAATTTATTTCAAAATGGGCAAGCAAGAAATGGAGTTTGTCTTCATTGACTGAAAAAATGATAATTCATTTTGCCAATTCCTCAAACCAAGAATTTACCACAATATAATTACTCATTTTCAAGTCTTACTTGTATGTTGTAAAGATAAGCAAGCAGTTCTGCTTGACATATGTTCTCTGCTGGTAGATTTTAAGCCCTTTTTTTAATGGATTTTTTGTTTTATTTTTCCAGAGCCTTACCTCATGGGGCTTTTAAATGCTTTTAGTTATCTAGTATTTTGCCAGCATTTTGCTCTTGTGCTTCCCATTCTTGGGACTATTCACACTTCAATTCCTCTCCATCTCTAAAGTGTAGGGGTTATCCCTTTCTTAATTTTATTTCTTATAGTTTGATTTGGAAGGGAGGAAAAAGCTTTTTTTTGAGGAGCTCATAGTTCTGGTGGAACCTGGAAGTGCTATCCACCACATGCCATGATGCATGTAATCTCACTTTATCTTAGTCTCACTCTGCTCCTCTTTTCGGGGTCATACATCTGGCAGCAGAGGCTGAAGAAACACTCTGCTACTGCAGGGTGTCTAAATTGTCACTATCATCTTAAAAAATACACGGAGCCTCTCCAAATGAGCCTTCCCAATATTTCATCAGAATGCAATTCACACGTGTGTCTAATATATCCAAAATGACAAGCACCCTCTCATTCATCATCTATCAACAGCATAGAATGCAGTGTGACATGGGGCACACACAGACTGTTCCTGAGGCTCCATGATACTCATCTCATAGGGCGACTAAGACTTCAGTTTTAATCAGGTGTCTTTACTGCAGCAAAAGCAAGCACAGCTCAGAGGAATACAGAGGCTGTGCCATTGTGCATTCAAAAGGAACAGATGTACTCCTGTCACACATGCTGTGAGCCAATACTTACCATCCTGTGCATTCAATTGCTGCAAGCTCTGGAATACTGCAGATTTCATTTTAATTTTTTTATTATTATTATTATTATTTTTAGATCTAATAATAAAGGTTCCTCTTTCTACTCTCTCTAGTCCAGTGATACATGGCAGATTAATTCATGTGACCCCTGCACTTGCAAGTTACAGCTGCCTTACAGTGCAAAGAACAAGCCATATGTCAGAAGCAGCACCTGCTAATCTGCCTTCATACAGGACACAGATTTGAGTTTCTCTCTGGACAGAAAGTGGTGGGCTCCTTGCCTGACTCTCCCACTGGGTAAATAACTGATAATAAGTATACAGAACTATGATTGTTTTAGTAGGTCTTTAATTTACAGAGCAATGTTGGGGAAAATGAATGCAAAGTTCTATTTTCTTCATTGCATAATTGTATTTCAATGTGCTTCCAGTGGTAATGTGCAAACAGCCAAAAAAACACCCCAAACCAGCAGCATCCAAACCAGTATTCTCTCCTTGGCTCTTCTGAGAGAGCTATTAACAAATACTGAAAAAAGTCCTAGCCGTGTCAGCCCTTGGGGCATATTTAAGGCAGATGATCCAGTGAAGTCACTGTGCCATCCCAAGTGATTCTTTGTCTCTTTTTTTTTTTTTATAACAAGAACAAGAAAATAGACCCAAACAGCATAACGGATTAGCCAGCCTGATGAGGGGCACCACAGTGCCTCCTTGTATGCAAGGCAACCTCTTGCCAAGCCAACATCCAGGTAACTGAGAGACAGCAAAGCCACAGTTACGCTTCACAGAACTATGAAAGCAAGACTTAGTTAACAGGAAAAGATTTTATCTTCACTAAAGGTGAAGGAATGTAAAGCTAAAGGAATATCTCTTCAGTTTCTAACTGATAAAGTGATAAACTTACAAGCAAACTGGTACACAATGTCTGCCCTACTAAGTGGTTTTAGGCAAGTCCCTACTCATTACTGAATTCAGGTTTCTGTATTTGTCTGCAATCCCCTACACAAAATTTACAAAGATTTATACCCAAACATTATTGTTTAACAACCAGCTATTTTAGTAATATTATTTTTGGTGTGTGTACATCTGTGGCTCTTTAAAGGGACAAAATACTGGGAAGAACATAATAAAACTGAAAAATCAGATTTCTGAAATGCAGAGATGCCAGTAACCACTTGGACAGCAAGCAATACAGTCAGACTGCCTGAAAATCTTTTTTTTGTTGTTGGTTTTTTTTTTTCCCCTTGAAAGAGTTTTGGGGTAGTAAGACAAAGTCTAATTATTATCCCCCATTGCTAGGAGGCTATGACTTCCCCGTGAGCACCCAGTGGTGTAAAGTGTTGAAAATATAGATACCTTGATTGGATAATCCAGGACAAACCTACAGTACGAGATAAACACCTTCTTCTGACTAAGGTCTCTGTGTAGGTGCACAAATTGACTGAATAGGTCTTGCGTAAGAAAAGGAAACAGAATTCTGTTTACTATGTAATTCTGTTTTATTTTCTACAGAAAGACTACCTTTTAACAAATAATTAGCTTAAAATTAAGTATGGCATAAAGATTGACTTCAGTTACATAGTGCCAAAGACAGTAACCATTTTCTCTGCAAACAAAATACACTTTTGTAATAAATTTAGTAATAAATTTAGATAGTTAAAAGCAATTTGGAATAAGAGTGCTATCACTTGTGAAAATTACATAGCAAAAATACAATTTTGAGGTCAGTCAAAAACAGCTAAAACCTTTTGTGAATTTGGAGACAACAATCAGAACTCCATAAAATAGATTTTTTAAATTATAAAATCAAATTATAAAGTCAATAGACCTTAATCCTTCACATTCTTGTTTTCCCTTGGATGTTCTTGAGTGGGTAATAGTTTGATTTGAGAGATCAAAGGGTTAATTTGCTTTTCAATTGGGGAATGACTCAGAGTTCCCCTTTATTGTTAAGAAAAAAAAAAAAAAAGTGGTGTGTGGGTGTAAGGTAGGGAAAAAAAGCCAAGAAAATGGATTCACTAATTGGGGTTTTCACCTGCTGTGAGTCTAATTGAATACAATGCTTTATTTGTAACTCGAGGAGAAAGAAGATTATGCAAAGTATGAGAAATTCAGACTCGTTTTTAAATTCTTATTACTTGGCACTATTGTATGGGAAAGAAGACCAGTGTGATAACAGCAACATCGAGCTTCTGTTAAGGCAGAGCAGGAAGCTCCAGAAAAAAAAAGTTAAAAACCAAAGGAATGTGTGTTGGGGGAATTAGTACTAGATACTTCTTGAAGAAAAATAAACTGTTTTTGCTGTGAAAGGGCAGGCTCCCAGCTACCCTGAGTGTCTTTGTTTGACACAGGCAGCTGCTCTCTTCCTAATAGACCATGAGGTTAAAATATGCTAAACGTTGTATTTTAAAAACAGAGAGATGTCTTAAATCGTAGCTGAAGATGGGAAAAAAAATGAGGTTGTTTATGTAATGCAGTTGATGGCCTTCAGGCAGATCATTCACCTCAAAACTAAGATATCTGATATCCAATACCAAGTCCAGTGAGGTAAATGGAAAATGTACAGTCTAATGCATTTTACTGTAGTGATTTGTTTTACACAAAAATTAATCCTCTTTTACTTTCCTTGTTGGGGTAGTGTTGTAGATCCAAGGTAACTGAAAACTGTGAATTAGACCTTTTATATCTAATTAAATTGTCTGGAAATTATGAGAATTTAACGTTTAATTCCATTCAGTTTTATATTTGCATTTGGAGGTCTGAGGGGTTGTATGATGAGTATCTTACACTTTTAATGTTTCCAGAAAAAACAATGTGGGCTTTCCTTGAACTGTTTGTCAAGTATTCCCTAAAATCAGATAACCCAGCTACCTGGAGGTTTAAGGGGAACCCTCAATATCCTGGTACTTAGGATAAAACCCACCAAGCTCAGTGCTTACTGACAGCTGTGTAATGGACAGCAATCTGGCATATTCCTGTGGCATAGAAACTATGGGTAAAATGATTTTTCCATGCTTTTAGGCTTGCATCTTCCCAGTGTAAAAATAGGGAGGGATTTTATACATCTGAAAGGCACCTTTTTTTGGGTGACTTTAGCAAGAAAACAGAGTTTGTAATGCTTGAAAAACTACTTAGCTGCGTGAAGGACTCGGTTCTCCACGCAGCATTATTTTAACATATGAAGGACGTAGATGTAAACCTTGCAAGAGACGAGACTGGCTGCTCTGATTTGAAATGTTTGTGGCACTGAAAGGAGATAGTTAGCTTTTCTTTGTGTACGGAATATTAAGTAGGAATTAATACAAAGAAACACTGCGACAGAAGCTCAGCATGAAGAACTATTCCTTCGGCTCTGGCAATTCCGGGGGAGAAGCTCGGTCCTCCCCAGGGAAGACAACTCCCACTGAGGCCAAGGCAAGCCCTTAGAAATTACATTACCCGATCTCACTCACAAATAAACCACTCCGCATTTTAAGCGCCGAAATTAATTGCTGCGAGGGGAAAACCCACGTTAAGGCCTATTTCAAACCCGTCCCAGCTTCAGTGCATATTTTCGTTAAGTTTTCTTCCTCAGTGAGCTAAAGTCAAACCAATTCGCCAGCTTCTGAGCTGCCGGCCCTCTGCACGCACTCATCTCTCCGGCGGGACTGGGGTAATGTAAAGGAAAAAAAAAAAAAAAAAAAAAAGCCTACCGCCCCCCCCCCCCCAAAAAAAAAAGAAAAAAGAGGGAAACCCGAGGGCCCCTT
>JAOEGS010010432.1:1102-14322 GCA_025447755.1 Corythornis vintsioides
AATGAAAATATATTCATATTCTTTATTATATAAATTATATAATTATGTTATAATTATATATTTTATATATATATATATTCTACTCCCATCTCTACTACAGCTCAGTTTCTCTACCTGATAAAGTACTGGTGATTTTACATCTTCTTCATCAGCTACACTGAAGATTAATCTGGTGCCTAGGGAAAAAAACTCAATAAACCTGAACTAGACAACAGTACACAAATTAGAATTTAAAGATTATAGAAAATCTGGATATAAAAGTAATTATTTTAATACTGATATTCTTATGCCACTGGATGGACCTTAAACCATTCCTGCTCATTAAATTATCTTTAAAAGCTTGTGTCTTCAGCACACATTTGAAGTTTTTAATGAGATTTTGCAAAGGCCTCCCTGTTGCATGGTGGACAAAGAGACTTCTCAGCCTGTAGGTGTTGGTAGCGTTACTAACACCACACCTAGCTGAGAGAGGAGGAATGGAGCAACTTGCTATGGATTTGGATAAAGAGTAACCGACTGGATGTGCTGATTTTGTGGCTGTGTCCACGCTTGTGTGAGCCAAGACTGCCATCCCATGGTTGCTCACAGATTTCATGGTGAGTCAGGCAAACAATGGGTGGTGTCCCCCTCACCATCCCTCTGCAGGGTGGTTGTACTTCAAAGATAACACTGCCCTCACCATATTTTAACCATATTTTAACTATGGTGTTTTGTCATGCTGTGCATCGTAATCAACTTCTTCCTAGCTGCCAAAATCTGCTGCTTTAGTTTCCTATGGTGGGTAACTTTCATAGCTCTGAAAAGGTAATGAAGAGAAGGAGAGCAGAGGAATAAATTAAAAGAGAAGTATGGCTAAACAAACCTATAGTATATAGTCCCCCAAGCTAGAAAAAAACCCCAAAAATAGTTACTTTAGCATCATAAATTAAGTATTTTGAAGGCTGCTGCATCTTTGCTTGCCAAACTAAATGCTGTAGCAAAGCTATGGACAAGTTCATTCTTGAACCTAAACCTGGTAGAGACAAACTTTGAGGCTCCAGCAATTACATATTACACAGAATCACAGAAACACAGAGTCACAGCATGTGAGGGGATGCCCAGAGCAGGGGCACCTAGACCAAGTCACCCAGGAACAGATCCAGGGGGGGCTGGAATGTCTCCAGAGCAGGAGACTCCACAACCTCCCTGGACAGCCCCTGCCAGGCTCTGGCACCCTCCCTGGGAAAGTTACTATAGTACTTCAATATACTGGAGTTTCTCACAGGCAATGATCTAATACCTAATATTGTTCAGGGACCCATCACAGCTGATGTGTCATAGGCATTTTTACAGATGCTTTCTAAAGAGAGTTACATCAACTGCTTGTTCCCCAAGTGTTGGCTGTAGAGTGGCTTCTGAGCACTCTCAAGACTACAGTTTCTGTTTTCAGTAGAAATCCTCCAAATAAAGCCCAAGAACTGAAGGAAAGGAGGGAGCAGCTTGCTGTTGATGAAAGTGAAGTATCTGTTTTGTTTGAGACTGCTTGTTGGGATGTGTCCCACTTGAAACGCTGACTGTTGCTGCCAGTTTTTGCTGAGCATTTGTGTAATTGTCTAACACTGGTTTCTGCTGAACGTGCCATTTTCCCTGGCTGCATTGTGCTTAACACTAATGAAATCTGAAGATACAGCCATATGTGAAAATTAAGGAGGCAGGTCAGCACAGAACAATGTCTAAATGGAAGGAAATCTGGTGGACATTTAAAGCCAATACACCTAAATTACTGTATCTTAGACTCCCCTGTGGTAGAGTTATTTCAATTTACTGCAAGCTAAGCCAAATAGTAAAATCACTATGTAATAGGCCTTCATTTAGGAAGAGTGAAAAAAATCCTCTTGTGGTTCTGGTTAAATTTAACTAAGAAGCTACAACTACTCACCACCAGTCAGCAGACAAAGGCTGCTGTCTTTAACCATACAGTTAGTGCAGGATGGATAAGCATCCTCTGACCCATTTCATTACAAATTTAGTCAAACCACCTTTTTTTTTTTTAATGCCTTTTTTATTCTTGTTTTATTTTATTTTTAACTAAGTGTAACTTGTGTTGAAGCGTTGAAAAAATCACTTTACTGGTCGAATTGGTAGAATAATGTTTGTTACATGATGTGTGGAATTTTTTCTTCAGAATGTGATGTGAGTCTGCATAGATGTAGGATAATTAGAAGTGCTTTGGGTGCAGTTACATTCACTGCTAACAGCAGAAATCATGCAGTGTGTTTATTGATTCCTGCCCATTCTTCAGCTAGACTGTGACTACAGCCTTGCCTAAATATGGTGACATTTTTAGCACCTATATCCAGACAGTGATCAGGATCTGGCTAAAATAAATAGGCTAAAAATATGTCCTACTGCCTCAGATACCTTGTGTACCTAAGAATAGAGGCAGGTACAGGCAAACCAGGACACTGATTACATTTATTAATATAATATTTTACCCTTTAGCAAAGCTAAATATGGCCAAATGATGGAACCTCTAAAACTGTACAAAATTGCTTTACTCATATACCTTGTAAGAAAACACTATTAAGTATAATTTCCTCACTGAATAAGATAGAAACGAATAATTATTCTATTATTAGTGTATATAATTTTAATATGAGGAAAACACAGCTGGTTGATTTTGAATGCTAGAAATCAGCAGTTTGCTGTATTAATAAAGCAATATAGACAGTAGGTGGCAATAGCTCTTAAATTTAGTCAACTAAGGCAGCTATCTGGCACTTTCAGCCTTACAAAATAACCAAGTTCCCAGCAGTCTTACCCAGTTTTGTCAGTTTTATGGTTGAAGTACCTTCTGTGCAGGCAGGCAGTGGTTTGCCAGAGCAGTCAGAGCTGGGACTAAAGTGTCACAACTGACATCAAGCTACACAAGGGGTGGGTTAGGTTGGACATTAGGAAAAGCTTCTATATTGAAAGGGCTATTAGAACCTGGAAGAGGATGCTCAGGGAAGTGATTGAATAGCCATCCCTGGGTGTATTTAAAAGCAGTCTAGATAGGGTGCTCAGGAATATGGTGTAGTTGTGGCACTGGTAGAATTAGGTAACAGTTGGACTTTAAAGGTCTTTTTCAACCAATGAGATTCTGTGTATTTCATAGAATCATAGAATGGTAGTGATTGGAAGGGACCTCTGGAGATCATCCAGTCCCTGCCAGAGCAGGATCACCCAGGGCAGGCCACCCGGGAACACAGCCAGGCAGGTCTTGAAAGCCTCTAGAGAAGGAGACTCCACAAGCTCTTTGGGCAGCCTGTTCTGTATGTCCAGACTTTTTGGCAACACCAGTGTCAGCAACTGCTCAGAAGTGCATGTAAAAAACCAAGAAGTCTGGTCCTTGACTTGTCAATTGAATGCTTAGCTTTGTTTTCTGCAAACAGACATCAGGTGGCTCTGCTGTTTGGACCAACTGTTCAGCATATCTTCAGCCAGAAATTTCATATGAGGTGAGAAAGAAAGAGAATGTCCATGAGAGAAGAGGATAAACAAGAGGCAGATGGCCCATGTGTGAAATTTGCAATGCCAAACAGTGGATTAAGATGCTCTTTTAAAATGCTACCTTACAACCTTAAAGCAACTGACCAAGTTACATTTCCACCAGCTAAAGAATGGGAAAATGTTTCTGGTCTTCATCAAAACATCTCCCATTTGCTGAACTGCAGCAGAAGCTGCTTGTCCAAAGGCTCTTCTTCAGGACTAAATACTGATTCTTTACACCACTGCTGTATGCCATAAACACAATGCTTAAGTCTGTTTCAGGAGTGTACTACAAATTTAGCAATTATTGTCTTTTTTTTTATTATTAATTGATAACTGAGAATGTATTGGAGAGAGAAAAATATCTCAAACTTACTCACAAAATTGGGATATTCTTCCCCAGACAGTCTGTCTTGCAGGAAAGATTATCTCCCTTGCTGAGCTGTGCTGCCAGAACTCTTCCTTTTTATGAAAGGAAATTATGGTTCCTGTGAAAGTGCCACAAATGACATGGATGGTTGGCAGCTCAGAATCATTGCTGCTTGTTGAGTAAACAGTTTCAAGCAGAGAATAAATAAATCCTCATCATAAATAAGAATTTGGAGAGGGATAATAGGGAACTGTGGTGGGGTATTGTTACCATGCTACATGTGTCTGTTACCAATCTATAGCCAGATAAAGGAGGGTGACTGCTTTTCTCTGCAGAAAGGGTGGATCAGATCAGGCACATGCAGGGGATCTGTGTCTAGGGAGAAGGGAGATGTGGCTTTATGTCAGGAGGATGTAGGAGATAAGGATTTAGTTTCTTCTTTCTGTGAGCTCTTGACCTCAGAGAACATTCAGCTGGTGGAGAGAAGACCCTTACATTCTCATGGATAGCAGTTGAATTATGGTGCTTTCTTTTGTCCTACTAATGCTCAGATACTTTAAATCTGAGCTATTTTATGCTACCAGGAAAAATGAACTACTTGAAGCTGTGGCTATATGGCTAAATAAAACAGGACTAGCTGTCTGAACCTTAGCTCTGTGACCAAGAGTATGGACAAGCTCAGGTCATGCTGTATTATCAGCCCAGACCCACAGAGACATGTGGGTGCCTGGATGTCTCCCCTCTGAGTGAGAGAACCATGACTGGTTTGACTGGTGGTGACTGGTTCTCAGCATAGGCTAAGTGTCCAGGCATCAAGATGCTTGGTGTAAGCAATGTATTCTATTTGCTCCTCTAATAATGAGTTATTTCTTCACCATTATTCTACAATAAGGCATTTATTGAGCAGCCTGGTCACTGCAAGGGGGGGTGGACTAGATGAGCTTTAAAAGACCCTTCCAATCCAAACAATTCTATGTTCTGTGATTTACCTTCTTGCACCACTTCCAGATTTGAGGGCTTTGTAAAAACCTGTACTAGAACTGCTGTAATTTGCAATACACCAGCAGTCTGTAATTCCATGTCTTCTTTTTACAATAGAGTGTGGACTGAAAGCCAGGCAGATAAAGTATATTTCAAAGCAAAGAAATCCATATATGTAAGTCAAGCCAATTAATGCTAAGGCATAATCAATCCTGTTTGACCTGTGAATAAACTCACTGAGCAGCTACCAGTGAAGAAAATGGAGTTTCTTTGTGCATGCAAGAGGAAATCTATTGCATAGAGATGAAGTAGTTTTTCCCCCTGTGGATCTGTGAGGAGAAAAAGCCTTACACTAGCTTCACATGTACTACTAAAGAGCAATACTTTGTATTTCCTTTACACATTTATTTTCTGTTCTTATAAAAAGCAGTTCCTGGAGAAAAATAACCCAAGATCTGGGTAGAGAAACTCCTACCTACACCTCAGTGTCCTTCCACAGGAATCCTAGAGATTGTTGCCTTGCTAATGCAGGAGCTGAGCTGGAAAAGCAGCTCTGAGCATGCATATGAGATGATGATAGCCACCTTTTGCCCTTGCTTGGGCCAGTCCACTCATTCCTTTCTTTTAATAACTAGGTTCCCAGTGGGGTAGGATCCTTGCCAAGCCTTATAAAAGGTGATGTTTTCCACAGATTTATTTTTTTTTACTTAGGTATGTTATTAACACTGCTTCAGATTTCCATCATTACAATACCTGAATGTCTCAGTCTTAGATTATTTTTTTCTTTCATCTTGAAATGGGGATTTGTACTGTTGGTGGTGGTGATTTTTCACATCCTATTTGCATCAGAAGACACCACAAAGAGATTCTACAGCTCAGATCCTCCAACACAACGAGGTTCCTGACTCCTGCATGGCAGAAATTCCTCTGTGTGTTGGAGGGTCTGAGCATGACTTGCTTGGAATCACACAGAAAGCACGTGGCCAGCTGGGGAATCCAGACAATGAACTGGCCTCCAGTGAAAATGGGCTTGGTGGGCATGCACTGAGCAGCTGCTTGTCAGCAAGATGTTGAGCAGGAATGTTTGGGGGTAGTATTACATCTCAGCCTAGGGTCTTTGGTGGGTCTAACCTGGAATAAAGCCTCATGGATAATCTGACATTGTGATGGAACAAGCAAGTTTTGTGCAAAGCAAAAATAATACAGATGGATGCCAAATATTTCTGGTTTACTTCCTTGCTTTTAAGTTTAAACCAACCTTTTGGAAACGTGATTGATCTTCAGAACAGTGGCTCAGGTTATATAATATTCACATATTACAGACTAATAGTATTAGAGAGATCCTATTCACAATAACAGAAGCTTCACTGAACAACAGTGCCTGGATTATCACATACTTTAGTTGCTCCTATCTTTCATCCAGAAAACATTAATGTGTATCTGGTGAAAATGTGTTTGGTGCTCAATAGCTTTTGTAATTAAAAAAGATCCATCAGTCTTGCCTTTTACTTCATGCATCTTCAGCACTGAAACAGAGTTTGAGGAAAAAACAAGTATAATTTTTCACAAATCTAGGAATGATTATGTGGCTTGTGTTTGCAAAGCAGGCAGAAAAAAGCAGCTGAATATTTTGTGGTTTAATTTCAAGACTCCCATCAGTGTTACAAAGAACACAGTTGGGTTTTAATTACTTAGTGCAACACAGACCATCTAATAAAGCTGATTATTTAGGTGTTTGCTATTATTTGTTCCTTTAAAATAAAAGCAGAAGTATTCTTTTAATTACAAACTCCTTTAATTTCTTTATAAGCTCTACTATAACTAGATCAAATTAATTCCTAATTACTGTCCATAACATCTGGATACTGCAGCAGTGCACAAGTTCTGCACAAACATACTTATTGCAATCACATCCTGAAGCTGCACATGGGTGAAACTAATATTCCATCAAAAAAGGGAATCAAGTGGATGTTTGTGCTGACTCCACCCTCACCAAGATGTGCACCAGGTGTCAGGTACTTAACACATGAGGAAAAAAGAACACTGCCACACTGGGAATCCTGCCCACAGCTTTGATCCTTGAAATACAGATTTAAAAGATAGGATATGCAATAATAAATGAATAGTGATATGATTCTGCAGATGGGGAAAACTGAAACACAGAGGCTGAAATATATCTGATGGTAATACAGTGGCAGAATCAGTAACTGAATACAAATAGCTTGCTCTGTCAATTTACCTTGCAATTTATCCCAAGGTTTTTGGGCGGGTCCTTCTGCAGTGTTTCAGTCTGATAAAGGTTATGTCAACATTAAATCCACATTCTCACTCCTGGGAGAACTCTAAAGCCCATAACACCTCTTGATGTGCTTTTAGAAGCCTCCCAAGAGCTCCCGGAGCTCAGAGAGGAGTGAGCTACCTGCCCGTGGGTCAAATGGCAAATCACAGCTGAGAAGGGGTTTCAGAAACAGCTTCTAGCTGCCTCTCGGCTTCGTGATTCCTGGCTGGGGCTGCAGTCCATCTGTGCAAGAGTCCTCCTTCATTTCTGTGCTGGCAGCAGGCAGCAGTCTCTCCTTAGGGGCAGTGCCATTAGCTGTGCCTCCCAGGAACATGTTGGGATGGCCACAACGTGTCCACGCAGGTGTGCAAGTCACTCCGTGGGCCCCAGCCACAGACACAAGATGAGCACAAAAAGCAAAGTGGGAAAATGGAGTATCTGCAGAAAATGCCTCCTCTGAAATACCAGCTGCTTCTGTTTCAAACACTGCTGTCTGCATTTGTAATGCAAGGTGTGGTTTCTCTAACATCACTGGTCTCAAAGAGGGCTGGAGCACCTCTCCTATGAGGACAGGCTGAGAGAGTTGGGGTTGTTCAGCCTGAGGAAGAGAAGGGTCCAGGGGACCTTAGAGCAACCTTTCAGTACCTGAAAGGAGCCTGTAAGAGGAAAACGAGGTTTTGCAGCTAGCTTGGGGAGTGGAGCTGACAGCATCCCCCTCCTGGAAAGGGCAGCTTGTATTTAAACCTATGCAAAACTTCTGGATCTATCAGATTCCAGTGAGTGCCTGCGTGTGTGTCCATGTCAAACACAGCCTCTTGTCCTCACCTGATCCCCTCCTTCTCCTATGACACGTACAGATGATGTATTGACGAAACAGGGAGGGGGGATACGAGAGGAACAAAAGACTGTCTTCCATTTAGCAAAACATCTTCTGTTGGAGGCACTTCCCTCTCCTCCGGCAGCCTGCGGTATAGAACCCCCTTCTCACCTACACACCCAACGTGTACCAGTCACCCCGCCCACCGCGAACGGGAGAACCCAAAATAGAGCTCGGAAACGCCTCGGGAAGCGACTTTTCCTCGAGAGAGAGGGAGAGCTGGGAGCCAGGGGGGGTGGGGGGAGCCCTTTCCCCTCGGGCCTCGCCCTGCTCCGCACCACCCGGGCAGCCGCCAGCAGGGGGCGCCGAGGCCGCGGCACCGCCGGCAGCTCCAGTCCCGCCCAGTCCGGGGGCGCTGCTGCCTCTGGGCCGCCCCGAGGGCCGGGCCAGGCTTGGGGGAGGGCCCGGTGGGGCGTTTAACCCCCTCGCTCCTCCCTGCCTTCCGAAGCGGGTGGGGTGGGCAAGGCACGGCACCCCCGGCAGCATTTGACAAAGGGAAGCCGCCTCTGCGCCCGGGGGATGGGAACTAAAGCCTGGGGGCGGGAGGAGGGGAGGCAGCGAAAGGAGGAGCGCGGGGTGCTGGGCTGCGGCTGGGCGCGGCTGTGGTACGAGCGAGCTATGTGACCGGTCCTGGGGCTCGGTCGTTGCGTTGGTGTCAGAGAAAGGAGACGGTGCCAGCGAAGGGGGACCGGCTGTCTCGGCTCCCAGCAGTAGCTGTACCACGTCCAGGGCCATTGTGGCCACTGTGGGAGGAGAGCCACCCGGCTGAACGGAGATGTGTGAACGCCCTGCAGAGAAGTGCAGACATGGCTCCGTGTGCCCATGCGTGGGTTGGGCAGCAGCGCTCAAGGGAACTCGCATCCATGCGGTAAAAAGAACACGAAGCCGTTCCGCAGCGAATAGAGTGATGATTCCCAGTAATATACGGGGAATAATCGTGGGCACACCCCAGAGCCCCGGCTGTTTTCGCCGAGGAGGTGGACGGGGGATGCCCACTGAGGTACCCCCGCTTCCCCGGAGGTTGATTTTCTTTTTTTCAGTGGTTCTCTCTGCCCTGGAACCCGCAGCTCGACAGCCACCGCCTCCTGCCGCCCTACGCCCGCTCGGCGGGGTCACTGCCAGCCAAACAATTGCAAGCTTTGCAAAGCCGCCTTCGTTCCCCGAGGACCAGAATTTCAGCCACAGTACTAAGCATGTCCAAAAAAAAAAAAAAACCCCACCAAAAACAAACCAAAACGAAAACCCACCCACAATTTTCAACGCGAATTCCTTCAGGGTTTTGTTTACATCTTTGGCCGAAGCAAAGAGTGTGTTTTGTGAGGTGGCAAATTTCGCCTGCTGGCTCTTTTAGCAATGTATTTACACTCTGCCCTTGAATAGCATTTGTTCAGATTAGCACGCACTGTAATCATTTTCCGATTACCTAAGGTCAGCGGCCTCATTCATAGCTGGATTAATCCCCCAAACTTCTTAATAGCTGAACTGGAGAAATTGTAGAGCTAGAATCAAACTGTGTAATTTGGTTTTATTTCCTCTTCGCTTGCCTAATGCAGGAGAGAAAACCAGAGAGCTTGCAGTGTTTGAGAGCAAATAAGGAATGCATTTGCCTTCTTTACTTAAGGCTCACTTGCATACAGCTTTTTGGTCTCATAGAAGTCAAAAATATTCAGCTATTATATAGATCTTACAGTTATTACATAGTCCATGAGGTGTAACTCCAGAACAGGGAGGAAAAATTCTAAGAACTTTTTCAACAATTCTGTGTACTAACATTAAAGCAAAATGCATAAACTGCTCTGTAATCCGTGTTTCTTGTGAGTGTAGCAAAATTGGTACTTACTGAAAGATACAAACTGACTGCAGCAGAGCAGCAAATATTTTTTCCTCTAGGCTGTCGAAGGGGCTTTGTGTGCTTTGTCTTTCTTTGTCTCCTCTTTCTTAGCGTTTAGGATACTCCCACTTCAATGGTACCTCACTAACAGTCTGATAAAGATGATCCTATTATTTGTCTTCAAGGTGTACAGCCATAAGGAACTAAGAGCTCAGATCCTCTACAAGACTGAAGAAGGATGATCCTTTTAGGCTCCTAGTTTTGGGCCTGGGATTACTCAATGTGAATCGAGTAATTGCACCTAAATTGCAAGTACAGGTAGTGGGGGAGGTGCTTAGAGGTGGCCATCAGAACCACCTTAAGTGGGAAGGAACCTGAAAGTTAGCTGCTAGACACTATGAAGCACAGGTACCAATTGCTAGCTCGCATACCCTGCAGCATGCTCAGACAAAACTAGGACTCAGCAAGGTCTTAAAGTCATCCCACTGGATGCAGCTGATAAAATAATCCATTTATTTTCAAAGTAACCAGAGGTAATGGTTGTTTTCTACAGCATTTCCTTACTTGCATGGCAAATGGGAGAGCTGAGGCCTGACAAGGAATGCCCAGGCTGCCTCTGGGAGGCTGGAGACACTGCTGAACCTGTCCCACTGCAAAAAGCTGCTGAAGGTGCAGAGAGGAAGAATGCATGGGAAAAGGTTTTATAGTCCAGTCTCCAGACTTTGAAAACCACTGATGAAAACACTTAGCGAGGGATGGGGGAGGTGGGGGATGCAGTTTCAGTCCCAATTGTCTGTCATTTGATGCCTTACTCAATGCACAGTGGTTCTTACATCTGGGACCAAAAATTAAGATCTTGTGCTCCAGCTCATCCTTATTTTTTTTATTCCAGTCTGTATTTTTGCTTTTAAACGAACCAGAATTGTGTCTGTGGTGCCTTCTGCTTAATAAAATGCTGTTGGTGTGTGCTGGTGCTCGCTGAGCATGCCTGTCAGCTTAGGTCCCCCAGGGAATGTAAGCAGCAGGAGCTTTGTTTGTAAATCTCTGAAGGGTGGTAGGCGCTGAGAAACACGGCTTAGCCAAGACGGTTGCTTATCTGGGCATGCACAGCACTAGAATATTAGGCTGGCAAGTATAAAAATAAAATGGTTTCTATGTGGTTGTGATTTTTTGGGTGTTGGGATATAAATTCCATCAAAATCGTACAGTCAACTGTTACAATTCACAAACTGTTCAGAGCCAGTTTTCATATCAGACAGTCCCTGCACTTACATTTTCTTGCCAGCATTTGTGTTTCCTTTTCTTTGTTCCCTTATGCAGTTTCTTATGAGGGTGTGTGAACTACGTGATAGGTTCCACCTGCCATATGGAGCAAAAGTCTTGAATTTATCTTTCTTCTCTATTCAATCTCAGCTGCAAAACCCAATTTTGCTGCCTTGTCTGACTTCAGAAGCAGTGCTGCTTCTCTAATCAGCTTTCTAACATCATCACTTTTATCACAGGGGAGGGGGATGATACAATTTGCCTCACAGATAACATCCAAAAAAAAAAGTCTGTAGGAATCTCATTCATGTGACTGCTGTGTTTGCATGTGAATGGGATGAGCAGGGTGCTCAGCTGGCACCCTGTCCCCCAACCAACCCTGAAGGGAGCATTGCAGCAAGAAAAGCAGCAGCACATCCTTCTTTGAGTGCTGAGTCCGGAGCAGACAATGATGCAAAGAAGCAGTGGCCTTGTAGCTATCTCATTCAGGGTTCAGTTCCAAGACATCTGTTAATTTAACATTGGCTGGGAGAGCTGTTGGAGCAAACTGCTTGGAAACAAGGTGTCATAGTGGGAAAAAAACCTGATGCTGTATAACACTGATGGTCAAAAAAACCCCACTTTAATTCTTAAAACCCCTACCCCCTCCTTCCCTTTGCAGCTACAACATGCTCTGTCACTGTCAGTGTCTCCCATGCAAGGGGTGATGAATCTCCATTTTAGGCAGGCGGTTTATGGCTCATAAATACTTGGGTGTGTCAGACTGTAATGGATCCCTTAGGAATGACAGGACTGTTTGGACAGTGGCTGAACACATCCCTCTGAATTCCCATCCCTTCAGCATAGAAAATGGATTTTAATGGTCACAAACAGATGGTGTTCATGAAAGGGAGAAAAAAAGAAATCAGATTATAGCCCGTGTCAGACAGGGTGGAGAAAATAATCTGCTATATTTAAAGCTTTATTTCATTAGAAACAAGAACATAGCTTCCAGCAATTAAAAGAAAAAAAAACCTCACCATTATTACAAGTAGTAAGTGGATTTCAAAAGACAAAGCAGTTCAGGTCAAACTAGGTAGAAGAATATGAACTCCAAGAGCAAGGTTGTCTTATATTTTGCATTTTGTCCTGTTTGTTTTGTTCAAATCAGCAGGGTCTGATTGCCCTGATTCAGCTGTCAGGTAGAAGAGAGACTTAAACAAAAGTGTCTTGAATCCCAGGAGAATGTAATTAACAGTACCTCAACTTTGTGAGCATTATCTAAGTGCCTTTGAATTGTAATTATTTGCATTTATTAGAAAGCCACGGGAAAAAAATATTCAGTCTTGAACCACCCTGAAATAATTATTTCAAACAGGATACCTGGCTAAAAAATCACTGATCCTAGCAACTTTGGCTCAGATGGTTGTTCAAGCCTCTGGAGAGCACATAAACACCCATTAATGCATACTTCACATGTAATACAGTAATAAATACAAGGCCTAATATTGACTGAGGCTCAGACACATGAGACTTAAATTTTACTGTAGACACTTAACTCTATGAGTGTGATCTATAAAAAAATCCATATAATGCCTTAAGATGTTTGTTTCCATTATCATCTCCAATCACTATCAGCAAAGGCACACAGGGTTCTGGGAGTAGGGACTGGAGCCTGTAACATGCACTTCTTGGCAGTTTATGGTGGCAGATTTGCTGAGGTTACATCCTCTATCTGATCTGCTGAATCTTCCATTCCTGCCTCCATGCACGTCCAGTTTCAAAAGTTAAATATTAAATATTGTCTTTGTTCTTCCACTTTAAGCAAGTCTTCCAAATGCCAGGTGCTCTTCTGAATGCCATTGCCTTGATGACACATAGGAAGCTTGAAGGTGAATGGCAGGTATCCAAGTGTATTTGTAGACCTTGTGTGAAGAATTTTTCTTCTACACTGGCATTTCTGGGGAGGAACAACCCCATGGATCAGTGCAGGCTGGGGGCTGAGCTGTTGGAGAGCAGCTCTGGGGAAAGGGACCTGGGAGTCAGAGGAAGATCACCAAGATGCTGAAGGGAGTGGAGATCTCCCTGCTGAGGAGAGGCTGAGAGAGCTGGGGCTCTTGAGCCTGGAGAA